>QFEV01000037.1:1404-19327 GCA_003316405.1 Thelephora aurantiotincta
GGTGAAGGAAAAAGTTGCAAAAAAAAAAAAAAGGCTTACCGCAAAGACAAAAACGAGAATGTTTTTGCTATTCTGTCCGATCGGCAGATTCAGTGCTTGCGTGAACAGATCGCCTACCAGACTGCTCGTGTGATTGGCGGCAGCAGTAATAGGCTGGTTTCTCCAGTAGGCCTCCACCGGTTGACCGTTTGCAGTTACCGGTGGATCTATCGGTGATCATCTGACTCGGGCTTGACAGTTGCGATGGGCGGATATGTAACTCACAGGAAGGGTCTGCCGAAGGCAACACAGGAAAGTCAGTCACCTGAGCCGGGTTTTCTTCGGTAGTCATTGGGACTTGGAAGACTTCAACGTGGCAAATGAGGCCGGTCGGCTGGAGCCCCCTACACACACAAGCGGAACATTCGGACAAACTCGACTGCGGTCCTTATCGTGCCTACCTGTAATCGACCTCCGCCTCTTGAGTTAGACCGTTTCCGGTGTCTTGAACGTCATATATCCGGAGTTCTGCGACTGGGGGCGGGTCGAGCGCACGTCGATCTTTTGAGGCGGCATATCTGCAACAAATCGAAAGGAAATTAGTTTCGAAAAGCGAAATTTGCCAAGGTCAGGTAGCACCCGAGGCACGAGGACGGGGACATACTTCCTTCCCACGTTGGCCTTTTGGATCTCATTGACTTCTGCGCGTATAGTACGACCGGCAAACATTCCTGTATCACAGGAAATGTAGCCGCTAGGCACATACTCGATTGGTCGAGCGTTATTGGCAGCCGTGCGCTGGTTGGGTCCCACCAAGGCCTGGCTGTGGGCAGGGTTGGGCCGATGGTGATTGTGGACATCCTGGGAGGAGGAGGAGTAGGACTGATGGCCATCAGTCGGATGGTGCATGACTGCCGGGAGGAGGAGAGGATGAAGGGGAAGGGGGGGCCAATCGTTCGGGAGATAGAAGAAGAAGAGGGATGGAGCCACAACCACGGGTCCCTTTTATAATTCTGTCAATTCCTGCGCTCGGCTATTGCCACATTTCGTATGGGCCGTCTGATATTACAGCAAGTGTATTCACACTTGGTGGATCGACGTGCCATCTCGTAACGCATCCACCGGGAGCAAGGGACCCTCGCATCCGCCAGACCATCTCTGGCACAGTCTCGAGTCTGCAGGGGGGACGGAACACGGTTTCAACGTGGCCTGGCGCGTGCGATTACATACATCCTTTGTCATCGATGGCGGAACCTGTTGCGATCTTTCGCTTGCAGACGGTCGACCGCGCTCGCTATTCCGATGGTGGCAGATGGCGTCCCTCGTCAGTTCCATTTCTCGATCGCCGTCCTGCCACATCCTCCCGCACAAGGCCGCCGCTTGCCCGAGCGGGATGATGTTCGAACGCTCAGCCTTCCGGATCCGTCCCGTTCCCCCCCGACGGCGTTGGCCAGGGCAAGTCGAGCCCAAAAAAAGGCGGCGAGTTCTCTTCTCCCTCCATTAATTATGTCCTGGGGAGCCGGATTGAAACCCCGCTACTAAGTGCCCAGGCCTCGTGGAAGAGGTGCGAGCGTCGAAAGATAGGTTCGTACACCTCGTATCGGTCCCAGACACCCCTCAACACTCCTTGGCAATTGCAGGGTTCATCGGTTCGCTGCTGATCATCAGTTCATATCGTTATAATTCATTTACCAAAGGTCTCGTGGCCCACTATTTGTCTCTTAGTCGTCCCCATGACCGACTCCGGGGTCCCCCCCAACCCCGCACTCTCCATAAATCTCCACCGCCACCGCACTAGGCCATCCGCGTCGTTTTCTTTTCACCCACTGCTTCCCTTGTGGATCGATGCAACTCGACGATCTTCGACCTTGAGCGTTCCGGAACCTGAAAGCGGATCCCTGTGCTGGTGAGCATGACATGTGACACCGTCATCGGCCGTTCCGAGATGAAAAATAGTTTGGTTCCTGCCTCCGAACCTTATGGCGTCGATATCTCACGTTCCGCAGGTCTGTGTCTATGATTAGAACAAGCGGCCGCCCGACGCATCCGCCGTTCGTAAACCTCGAAAATCCGGAGGACTGCGCAGGCTGCCGTACCACGCGATCGGGAGAGATAACCGGATTGACACACAGACCCCAGCACATCACAAGGTCAAGGTTTGTCCCAGAGATGAACGAGCTGGGCCAGAGAATGGAACTCGAGATTCATCTCCAGATTCATCCCCACTCCCCCGCACAGCGCCCCGCATATGTGGCCCGAATGCTGCATGAGTTTGAATGGGAGATCCTGATCATCACTGATTCTCGTAAACCTTGGCCGTAACCGGCGTGGAGTTTGTAAAAAACTCAATTATGACGGAACGTTACGGGTCAAACAACCGCTTTGAACGGGACACAACGCTCTCCACGGTGACATACTCAACTCAAGCTCGCCAATCAGGAAAACCAACGAGTAAAATACATCATGAACAACACAAAACTTGCCAGTAACGGACTCGGCGGCGAGATCGACGATGCTCCGTTGACCTTCTGTCCTGTGAGCGTGGATGCTGAAGATCCGCCCCAGAGTTGGATGTTTCTGAAGTAGGCGTGCGTTGTATTGGGAGGCGCCCAAGACGCGTCACTACCGCCATAGAATGTTCTGAGAAACATGGACGTGAGTATGCTGGCGATTGCCGACGTGGGATTCGGAATGCTCACGAGAAGAACATTCCACCAATGCTCAAGTCAGATGCCTTGCGGAATTGCAGATTCTGTTGCGTTATCGCCGTAACGTCATTGTAGCTGCCAGAGAATCGATCAGCCCTTCACTTGCTATGGCCAACTCGTGGTCGCGTGCTCACAAGACCTGAATTTGGCCGTTGGCTGTTTGCGAGTCGCTGTTCAATTGCACGAGCAGAGTGATCCGATTCCATCTGCATAAAGAGTATAGCACCACGAGGCATCAGATAACCCGGATCATATGAAACGAAAAGGTTTGAAACTCACTGCCCGGGTTGGAGCCTGAACGCCCCGCGACCGAGACTGATTCCGAAGTCATCATTACACTTTACACCTTGGTTACTGCACAGATTGTTCGGAGCAAGGATATATGCGTAAGCTAAGAGACGAAACGACGTAAGTTCAGGAACGAGACCGAGCACCTGGGGTTCGTGTACGTTACCTTCGCCATCTCCTGACGTCCTCCACATTATTCTTGTGCTGAAGCACGTTCCGTCAGATGCCTTTCCACCGTCACAAGTGCTCGCATCCGGTCCGCCTCTAAAGCCAGGTAGCTTTCCTCCCTTGACCCAATCAAAGGTTGAATCGAAGGCAACTTCGTACGTCAGAAGCATCGTTCTGAACTGATCGCTGGTGGAGTTCCATAAGGAGTAGAACTGAGTTCCGCTGCCTGACGAACCGAACCCCCCTTGGGGGTATGTGACCTGCAACACAGGACCCGATGGAGAGGGGAATGAGGCCGAACTGGGCAGTCGAAAGTTGGGGAATGGGTCCGAAACGAACACGACGTTGTCTGCCCCTTGCTGAATGCGCCCTTTGAGGGACCATTTACTAGTGAGAGTGTTCAGGGTATCGTTGTTCGACTGTGTGGCGGAGGGGAATGGGAGGCTTGTAGAGGTCGAGAGGGAGTATTGAGAGGCGATTTCTGGGGGTAACATGAAGGCTCCGACGAGAGCGTTGAGAGGGAAAGCGAGGAGAGAGACGAGAAGGACAGCTTCTCGGCATCCTTTGCGTCCGCTACTCTTCATTGCCGTGCTCCTAATCCGAGTCTAAATCCGAGTCTAAATATACTCGCTCTGGGGGATTTATTCGCGGGAACACTCATTTCTCTCTGCCAGCTGAGCGTTCGCGCCTTGTGGAGAGAGAGAGGGAGAAAAACGAGGGGGTGAAGCCCAGCATGAGCGGTCGGATGAGGTTTCTACCCAATAGGCTCAACGGCTTCTGTTGCTTTGTCCGTCGACAAATTCTCCCATGGATCCCGCCTCGATGACGACGCCGACAAACTTACCTGTCGCCCAACTTGAATCTCTCAGATTCAAGGTAAACCAGACTCTCGACTCGATCCTCTATCTCCGTCGCATCCTCGAAGCTCAGGGTCAGAATGTCATGCCCCAATGGCCGACCATCCTCACCCGATACAACATCCTCCTATCCCAAACCCACAGTCTCTCAACCTCCCTCGCGACAACCCTCCCAAAGTCGAACGTGAACATCTTCGAATCTCTCGCTCTCCACCCCACCCTCGGTTTGACCGATGCCCAGTTCGATGCGGGGATCATTCCATTCCTGCGCAACCTCCAGACCACGGAGGTTCTTCGGATGGAAAACGAGACCGTTCGTCGAACATCTGAACACACTCACACCGGCGGGACTCTGGGGATCGTAACCGGCGTTTCGAAAGCCTCTCACGAGGATGTCATTCGAGAATGCGACCAGATAAAGTTAGAACACGACGAAAGGGTGGACAGGGCGGTCAAGGCTGTCACTATGCTACGCGAAAAATACGATTGGAAAGTCCGCGTCATGGTCGAGCAGGAGGAACCGGAGGAACTCGATTGGGATCCTCGGATCCAACGACAAACGAATGAGCGTGTGGAAGACCTCTCATCCGACAGCGAGTCTTCCGGACCCTCTGCGGTTGATGAAGAGAGTGGTAACGATAGTGAAGAGGAGAAGGAAACGGAAAATGCGTTGGGAGAAGGTTCCGTTGACGGGGACACACCTCTGGCCATGTCCACCGACTAACACCACCTCAGTAATACTCCACCAGTTGCAATCGATTAATGGACCCCTTCACCCTCGACCTCCACCCTCTGTATGTCCTCGCTCTCCATGACCACCAGGGGGGGAGGAAGAGGGAATAGCTACATCTCCTTGATCTTCTGTCGTGGGAGCAAGAAGAGGTTTTCGTCGTGTCCCTCCTGCACATCCTTGACCTCGTCCATGAAGACAGGCTCCATCCTTGGATCTCCCCACAACGTATGTGAGAGCCCGAGAAACGTCAGTTTCGACTCCATTCTCTTCCACCTCCATCGTGGACGACCGGCCCCTCGTCAGCCAGACAAGAGAAGGTTCCTCGGCGTCGTCAAAGCTTCTTCCCCAATTTCTCCGATTTCAGTGAGGGTGACGATGATTCCCGCCGACAAGCACCTCCCTTGAACGCTCCCTCTTCCCTAACCCCGAGTGGCACAGAGTTCCTCCAAGTCCATCGAACGCTTGTGACTCCATCGTCCAGTACTGGTTTCTCTTCCTCCCAGGACTGAACAGAGATTGTTTTGCTGGGCTCCCAGACCCTTCGGCCGAACTGTGTAATCCTGGTTGGTTTTCTACTGAAAACCAAAGCGGGACGTTTGAGCAAATCTCGACCTCGTCTCGACCGGCCTGATCGGTCGATCTTTCACCTGAACCCCCCCCAAACCCGGCAGATCTCGTTGGGACCTTCGGTCAAAAACCGACCCAACTACGCCGTGGGGTGATTGGCGATGGCCGGTGGACAACGACGGACCCCGTGCGTTCGCTCAAATTCAATTTCTCAGCCGCCGAGTCTCCGAGGTTGGCCCGTCCACATTCAAGCTAAAGCTACAGCCTCATCGGCTATTCTTGGATCATAAACGACCAGTGAACGACCCGCTTTGGCGACTACCGCTAGACTCGACGGGGCTACAAAGTGTGACCTCGCAAATGCTCGTCCCTGGAGCACACGAGTCGTTTGTCCTTCCCGAGGGCATCTTGGATGTCGACCTTCACGAATTCGACCAATCTGAGATATTTGAACCGTGACAGAGTGTCGAAAATATCCTCGAGCGCTGTCCTGTATTTCCGTCCCGGAAGCCTTGACTGCGGGCAACGGTGAGAGGCCCATTCTATGGCCTTGTTAATTGTATCCTTCCAATCGAACACATGCGTTGGTTTTGGTTTGTCCGGGTTATCAATTTCAGGATGTCTCTGTGAGACAAAATAATACGGGAGTGACTGCCTACGATGTTGGTGAGCGGAGGCGGACTACCCGCCTCCTGCCACTTGGTACAGACGCCGCATCCAGATGTTTTTGTTACTGATCATGTATCCGTTCAGTTGCGTCGGATGGCACTGTGGATGGCTGAAGTCCTCGGTTAAAATGACGGTGGTTGGGCAGCGGTGCGATTCCACTGGGATGTAGATGGCATGGTTGGATCAGGAGCTGTCTTGTTGGAGGATACCTTTTTCGCACATCCAACTTTTATATCCCTGGAAATAGCTCGCAAACGCCTCGGATGATGATTGGACGACTGCCCGTTGTAAAAAGGTGCCAGTTGCAGAGTTCTACGCTGCCCTCGACCCGACGGAGGTCTCTGCTGAAAGTCCTCAGATATTCGTCTATTCGGATAAAACCTCACGGACAGTCGCCCAGCATAGTTCCATTAGCTGAAGTTCATTCGGGCGCCGTTACCTTCCCGACAGATGCCCAGTCCGGGGCAGGGATCATTCCATTCCTGCGCCGCTGAGGTTCTTCGGATGGAAAACGAGACCGTTCATCGAACGTCATTCAGAACACACCTACGCTGGCAAAAGCTTACTAGGGATTGCAACCAGCACTTCGAAAGCCCTGTACGAGAACGCCATTTTGCACCCGGGAATGGGGCCAGGTAAAGCTGGAACACGATAAAGGGGTAGTCAAGGCTGCCATTATGGTACGCGAAAAATACGATTGGAAAGTCCGCGTTCGATATAATCGGGCAGGAGGAACCGGAGGAGCCGATTCAACAACAAACGATGGCGCATGCGGAGGTGTTCTTGTCTGACAACGGGCCTTTCTGCCGGACCCTCCCTGATCGACGAAGCGGAAGAGAGCAATGAGTAAAAACGTGTTGGGAGGAGGGTCCGTTGGCGGGAACACACCTCTGGCCGTGTCAACCGACTGATAGCTATCTAACTCTCCGACACCTCAGTAATACTCCACCAGTTGTAATCGATTAATGCACTCCTTCACCCTTGTCCTCGCCTTTTCCACCCTCTGTATGTCCTCGCTCTCCGCCACCACCAGGAGGGCAAAGAAGAGGGAGTACCATGCCCCCTTGATCCTCTGTCGTGGGAGCAGGAAGAGGTTCTCGTTGTATCCTTCTTGCATATTCTTAATCTGATCGACGAAGACGGGTTCCATCCTTGGGTCTCCCCACAATGCATGCGAGAACCCGAGGAACGTGAGTTTCGACTCTCCGTTCTCTTCTACTTCCATCGCAGACGATTCGTCTCCCGTCAGCCAAACGAGAGAGGGCACCTCGACATCATCGAAGAGGAAGAACCCAATCGCTCGGGATAATGCTCCTCGGACGTGTTCGATCTTGACCGTCTCCCACAGCTCGTCTGCCTCGGTCTTGCTCAACAGCCCCTCGAGCAAGAGGGTGAAAGCCTCTTCCCAGTTGATCACATCTGAAGGTTCGCCTGGGACTCCGAACCAGTCGTTATCGATCGCATGGAGCTTTCTGAGATGCTGACCAAACGTTCGCTCTTCGGGTGCGGAGAGGGTTCGGAAAGGGAGGGCGGCGGGGGACGGGTGTGGAAGGAGGAGGTAATCAAATTCGACTAGCGTCTTGGTCGCATCCGAGACGAGGACCTTGGGAACGGGTACGTCTGATCGTTGGGCAATCTGAGATAAGATCGATTTGGTGGCATCAGGTGATGTTACCCAAGCACCACCGGGGTAATAAGCCTCGAGGATGTAGGATACCTCCGAGCCAGGAGGGCCAGAGCGGGATATGCAATGGACTTCGTATGTCTTCACGGACCTAGACGAGAAGACAAAGATTTCAGTGCACGGGACCGTCGTGCATTAGGCAAGGGCTTGAGATTCACCGAAAGGCGTGACTGTCCAGGCGAGATAAGGAGACGATTTCGAGCGGAGAACCGTATTGGTGCTGGGCAATCTTGAGAGCCTCCTCCGTCGTCACCGTCCGCGAAGTCTGCTGGGACATCGGGGTAGGCGGAAGAGGTAGAGTGCTGGCAGGGCGTTTGAGAGGTTCAATGAATCAGAGGCAGGGTTAGATATTTAGCCGTATGGAGCACAGAGTGGGAGTGTAGGACTTTTGCTCCCGGCTGGGGTATGGGTTAGCGTTAATTCCGCACCCGTCGTTGAGGAGCAAAGAAACGTTATAGGATTTGTTGATTCGCGCGGTACACATCGATTGATATAAAGATTGATTCCTACAAGCTAGCCCGAGATAGATCTCGTTTCCCTCACGCCTGATCGGACTTGTTTGACTACACCCGGGCACCTTTTGCCAGGTTCTCGAGGCGGCCATCAGCCCACCTCACGGTCAAGCTCCCGTCCTACACGAACGACGAAACGATCGTTAGGAGAGATGTTCGAACGGAGGAAGGCTGAACGCACCGCATTGCCAAAGTATGCGGCTTGAGCCATCCCGCAAAACAAGCCAACCTCAACGACTCCAGTCAACATCTTGATCGATTTCAGAATCTGAGGGGAGGATGGTTTGAGACCTGGCTTGGATACACCATGGATGAGGCAAAAGACTCACCCTCAAAGAATCTTTGAGGTCCTCGGTTGAGAAGGGTGCGTCGATGATGAAATTCCCGTTATCGCTGACCACGGGTCCAGCTTTGGCCTTGCCCATCCTAAGTGTAGGTTTCTGTGACCCCAAGAGTTCCAAGTTCCGCAGAACCTTTGCATATGCGAACGGGGCGACCTCCACAGGAACGCCAGCCTTCCACTGAACGCGACCGTCAATTGCTTTTCATCTATGCTGGGAGTCCGACATCAAAGAAACTCACGTTCGTCCCAAGGTACTCGGAGTTTTTCCGGTAATCGGCAACGATGATGAATCTGTAGGTAAGAAGGCCCGATGGCCAGGGGGTTCTTGGCATTAGTGGTAAGAGGACGAACGTGTGAGCAGCCTCCGCAAGGACTTTCTCCCGAAGATGACAGGCTCCGCCGCCCTTGATGGCGTTCAAGTCCTTGTCAACCCTGAAAAAATCGACTCGTCAACGTTTGCACGGGGGCTGAGAATGGCTGGGTCATGTACTCATCAGCACCGTCAATAGTAACGTCAATGGCCGGGTATTGATCGACATCGCCAAGTCGCAGGTTTGCAGCGACAATAAGTTCTTTAGACTGGAATCCTGACACGATCAGCCGAGTCAGGGGTCGGCCGTGGATGGTGAAGGACGAGGTTTTCTACTTACCGGTCGGGATGAATACTCTGTCCCTATTCATCTGGGCACCTTGGGCAACGATTCTCTCGACGACATACGGCACGGTCGACCCTACGTCGCGTCGATTCAATCGTACGAAACATTATCCGACGATGCCAACGCACCGGAACCGATTCCGATGACCTAGCTTCCAGGGTGAGCTCATACATCAAGAGAGGTTTGGAGAAGAGATGGGTTCACAGTATGGTGGGGTAAGATGTGCTTGTCAACGGCAGCCCAGGCGGCTTGCTGTTTTGAAGCCTCGATTTCTGAGGTGACGACCAAGACGGGGGGGATAAGCTCGGGTGCTGCAAGCCCCGATCCGGTATCCGATTGTCAATGCTCTGGCCGTACGATCAAGAGCACGAGCGTGGCTCCTCACCGGGAGTCTGTTTGACCGCATCCAAGACCGAGGAACTGTCGGTTCCGTGGACGTTCCAATCGACAGGGGGCATGTTGAGACACGCTCAGCTTGTGTGGCGGGGGGAAAGAGAAGGGGAGAATAAGAATGACTGCAACGCACGCTGGGACTGATTGATGTACGCTGTGAGACATCCCGTCCTTACGGAGAGAAGGGGGGACAGCAAAGTTTGAGATGGAACAAAGTCCGAAGCCGAGAGTGGTGGTGAAAGCGGCGATCAGCTCTCTTCCTCCCCTCTTGTCCTCTCCAATCCAGGAGGCTCGGGTCCGCGCGCATTTGCGAAGCGAAATAATCCGCGAGGAGGAGAGTTTGGAACAAAACATCTCTCCCCGAGCCAGACAGTCCAGTGTATACCGTCTGTATCTCCACGCACAGGCCGCAAGGAGAGTGTAAAAGCGAAAGTCGGGTCATGAGAGCCGTCAAGGGTGCGGAAAATCGACCACCCTCCGACTCCCCCCTCTGCTAACACTCGGACCGCAGGCGTCCTTCTCACTTGGTGATTCCATCCACCTCCTTTTAGAATCGATTCTCAGGAAACTGATGAACACTGCGTTCGCATCTTGGCGTCAAGCGATTCGGCCGTCAAGCAGATCCTTTTGACGATGAACGAGAGGGACAACTTCATCGTCGAGGACCTTGACGACTTCCACGTCATCATCAAGGCCGACGAAGAGTACAGGGTCAGGAAACAGCTCGAGTTGGAGGTGCGGCATGAACCGTCTCCTCGCCTCAACGGCGCTCACGTTTCTCTCAGTTGGAGAAGAACACGTACAGTTTGGAATGAAATATGCTTATTATTACCCAACAGTACGACGAATGGCACGAATCCATCCCTAATCCGGGCTCGTTCTCATGTCCATGTATCCCTGCAACTTATTTGCGATCCTCGGAGGGAACTTGAACGCCGACAGTGTCCCTCCGAACGTTCCAACAATCTCTTCCACCCCATTCCTCAGAGCTGGCGATATCCAAACTCAGAGATGAACAAAAGCCGAACGAAAGAGACGTACCATCTTGTAACCGATCCACCGGTTCGATGGCTTCAGTTACCTCTCGCAGCATTCTGAACTTGTCCTCTTGCTCCTTTCCCGTCGATGCTGTGATGTCCTCGTGGCTCGGGCACGTCTTGACTATTTCCGCATGATAGTCCTCCAAAGTTCCCAAGAAGGACAATAATGCCTCAAGAATCTTAGCCAAGTCCCTTTGGACGACGCCATATCTGTCCTCTTTCAACGAAGCGCAAGCGAGGTGGGATAGAACTGACGCACATCATTAGTCGCGCAGCTCATCGCAGTTCTGAGACCTCGTACGAACCTCGGATGACAAGCTCGTCAGTCTCTCTCCTTGGGACAGTCCCCTGGACAACACTCCTCAACCTATCTTCTGTCCACCATGAATGCATCCCCCCAAGAACCTTGAGTACGACAAGCGGGGTCTTGCTTTTTACAACCTCAATGGTTTTCGTCCTTAACACGACGGGTAGTCCCTTGATTTTGGGGACAGGGGGGACGGCTGGTGCTACGGCCTTTTCTACCGGTTTCGTTGTTGCCGCACCGACAGACCTGAAGAGCTCCGGAACCTCTGAAACTGCCTCGTCGACAGCCCGGGAAATATCACCGTTGGAAGCTAGGGAGTCGACTACGTTTTTGACCGGAGAGCTCGCGTGCGGTTTGAATATCTCCTTCTTCAAAAGGGGAGTAGAGGCGGGTTCCGGCTTCGAAACTGGGGGCGGGGCTGGGGTGAGAACTACGAATGGTCAGGTAATCAACGCTATTAGATAAATCAAGCGACAAACCTGGCGGGGCTGGCTTGCCTCTCCGAAGCGCGAGTTGGTAGTCCCTCCCGAGGTCAAGCAGAGCGTTCCTGCAGAGGTGTGACCATAAACTAGGGTTGTATTTCTGGTCTGCGAAAAATGCGGTCCTGGCGGCGGCGGCTCCGGGAGACCGATCTCCGGACAGGTGCGCCAACTCAAGGTATGCGGAATGTTTGTAAAACGCGTCTCCGGAAGACATCCCGGAAACAAGGGTGACGAAAGGTTCAGTCGTAGAAGGAGCTACAGTGATCGGCTGCCGCTCATACCGTCAATGTGGCTCCTTTGGTGGAAAGTGTGGAAAGTACCTCTGAGATAAAGGTGTCGAACAGAGTTTCCGAAACCTCCCAAGACGCAAGGGTCGTGATGCCCAAGAAAAATGCCCTCAAAATGATCGGGAACTGGGTGAAGAGTAGGAGTGGCGTGTGGCCCCTCAAGAAGTGAGCCCCAAAGGGTCTTAACAGGTGAGACACAGCTGGTATCTTGAAGAGAATAGGCAAGACCACTATCCGACAAACAGCGAACAGAGTAATTTGAATAGAGGTGCAAAATACCGCAAACGTGGGTATGGTAACGACCAGAGCGAGTAATTTGAAGTGCAGGTCCGACTCCGATCGCTGGGAGACGTCAATTCAACTCCAAAATCAATGAGAGTGTAGGACTGACAAGGTTGTTGGGCTTCCAGCCGACGACAGATCGACCAAGGAGTACATTCCTGAGCAGGAACAAGACCCCGTGGATGATCTGGGAAAAGAACAGGAAGACGACACGACCGTTGAGATAAAACGGATGTTTTCTTCGCGAGGTTAGCACGTCCATCATGACAATAACTCAAAGGACATGCCTCGATTTCACGAAGAAGCGAAGACCGCCGCTAGGTGTCTGGGGGGACGAAATGACATGAAAGAATGTGAAGGCGACAGCCGAGGTTGTGTAACAGATGAGGGCAGTTGTGAGGATCTTGGAGTGTTCTGTCATGGCAGTTCGTATCGTCGTTGAAGGTGAGGCGGTATGGGTTACAGGGGCTGTGCATCTTGGATCAGTTGAGATAGGTTGAAGAGGAGAAACGAGACGAGCCTTTCAGATACGACTTGTGCAAGACTAGTAGAGGTAGCACTCCAACTACCCAGGCTCCGATTGACCAACTTGGGTGGCACAGATAAAGGACGGACCAGATGCCGTTAGGTTCTAACCACATCCTCCACGCCACGAGGGACACCCAAGTGAACAAGAAGGAGAGAGGTATGATTTTGGATTTTGTGCGTTGCGTTAGGACGGATTTGACAAGTGGCTCGTACGACTGGGACGACGGAGGCACGGTGGAGAGAGTACGCGCCGAGAGGGAAGAGAAGGTGGACTTTGGCCTTCCATCCTGCATGATGAGGAGACGCGTTTAGGGGGACGCGTCGGGATGGATGTTGACAACGTTGAGGTTTTGAGGAAACGGGATGGGGGACACAAGTGCGCGCCGTGATCTGACACGTGCGGTCGTTTACTCTGGCCACTGTCCAGGGCGTAAACAAGCTGAAATGAAGAGGCTGCTCAAGAGGAAGGGTGAGCAACCTCAACAGCCTGCCCCGCCCCCGACGGTCTATAGCTCGCCCCCGCCCCCCTTGTTTGCGAGATTCACGTCATCCCACTCCTCGACTGGCTTTTCTCTCTCTCCTCCCGTTATCTCCGGCCCTGTTCCTCTCGCGGCCCGCGATTCTACGCACAGACAAAGCGGACCTCACGATGAAAGCCCACCGAAGTCGAATCACCCCCGCGTTGCCGTCCCGCCAGTGCAGCGGAATCGGATGTACGAGAAGCAGCAACTCGTGACCGGCTGGCGAGACGATAAACCGCTTCCTGACCTCGAACGGACTCTGACTCAAAGGCACAATCCGCAATCTCTTACTCGTGAGCCGGGGCAGTCGTATGAGTTCAGGACCCTTTTGAATGCCGATAATCTGCCACCAAAGTCCCACAAATCCATTCAGGATCCGAGAAAACGCGAGGATCCCCCAAGGAATGCGGAACCCGCTCTCGCGTTTCTCGATGCTCTTTCCACTCCGACAAAGCCTGAAGATAGATCCCTCGAGCCAGGTCGTGCGCGACTGTCTGCTTCTCCAGAGAGAAAACCATTGACGAGATCGGGACCCACGCCTGAACTTTCCCCATCCGGGTTGTTGGCCCCCCAGGATCCCCCTGATGGGCCTCAGCCTCGTAGGAAGTACTCACCCCTGGAGGCGTTTGGTTTGGTATCTGGCGAAAATTCTCCTGCGCCCTCCACTGCCGCAAGTTCTGTGAATCTTCCATCCCAGACCTCTGTGAGCACACCTTCCAACGTCCCTATCATAGGAAGCCACCACATCCCGGATTTTTTGACGCTGACCTACAATGATCTTGAAGCATGAACCCGTTGCACAATTGGTGGCGACCACCAGCAGCGATTCCCTCTCATCCCTCCCCAGAGAAGGCAAACAACCCACTTCAGACATCGAAATAGTGAGTGGCCTCAAGATCGGGACCTTCTTGTGCTGATGACTCTTAGACCCCCGTGAAGACCTATGATTCTCGCCACGAGAGTCTATCTACGCGAACGACAAGTCTCGATGTCCCGCTTGTGACTCAGCAATACGAGAAACGTCAACGTGTCAGTGCTTATAACCCTTAACGTCGATGCACCTCGTCCTGATTCCTGAACAGCCTCGGGCCACAGACTCGTCGAAGGGACACCAAGATCTCAAGATGAAAATGGATCAGCCGAATCGCGTCAGAGCTCACCCTCCCCTGGGACCCAGGGCTTCCATCAACCGTGGTCCCGTTCAAGGACAACCTCGCATATTTGCGTCCATGAACACTGGCTCCGACTTCCAACAGGAACCGCTTGTGTTAAAGCAAGGCCAACCCCGGATATTCTCTCTCGGCAATGGACAGGATCCCCAACCGCAGACCGCGAATGAGCTACAACCCTCCCCGGGTTATGCGCATGGAAACCAACTACAACGGGAACCTCCGATTGTATACAATAGCAGGACCGGTGATATCAAAGGGAAGAGCGTTGATCGTTCGGGGGCAAATCCGATGCTGGGATTTCAACAACACCAGACACAGCCAGGTGGTCCGCTTGAGCAGGCAGAAAACCAAGGGTTATCTCACGGGCAGATGGGAGAAACCCCGATCCGGACCGTGTATACTGAGGCGAAGTCACCTGCGATGCAATACCGAGCACAGCTAGAGAAAGAGAGGGAATCGAATCGTATTGGGGGAAATGAATATAACGATAACAAGCCCACCGAACCCCACTCCCATATACCACCCACTCATCGAACATCGGCCAGACGAACTACAGAACCTCTCCTCGAACCTCTCCCATCAATACCTTTGCGTCAGAATTTGACTGGAAGCAATAACGAACCCCAGCAGACCTCCGGTCTCAACGGAAATAACGTAGCATCTAAGATGAATCGCCGCCAGTCATTGTACTCCCCTGCGGTCTCAATTACGACAAGTGTACCAGACCCACAGCTCTTGAACGAGCCATCAATTTCTACACCGAAAACCGTGAAGGGCCCTGGGCACCGTCCGGATTCTGATCAACGTGAATTCGGCCGGCACCACCCCCCGTCGACACCGCCGTCCTTCGATACAGAAGGTAGTCCATCGATGCCAGTCATCAATGGTTCCTCGAGCAGGGAAACAGATGGTTCAAAGTCGGGACCCCCAGACATCCGCGACCCACGCAGACAGCCCGTTGGCCCGGGCGTACAGAATTCTATCGGGGGTTTGACGATTCAGAATCCTGACAGGAAAGCATCTCTCACGAACAACGCCTCCGTTTCCTCGGACCGGAAACGTGATCGGAGTCCCCCGGTTGTAGGGCCTCAACCCGTTCAGAACCGACCTCATCAATCCACCCAACCTCCACGCTTTGACGACGGTCAAACATCCTCCCCACCTACGCTTCACCGATCTCCCGAGCGCCTGCGGACCAACACCGCACCGGTGAATCGGGGTTCCCAAATGGACTCTTTCTATGGGGGCGGCGTTCCGTTGCCTGGGATGAAGAAACTCGGCGTGGGGAACGGGGAAGAGGTGGGCTACGGCGGCATCGACGAGGAGTCAGAACCCTACTTTTACCCCCTCGAACTACACCTTCTCCACCCTCAACTGTTACGTGTACTTCTGCAGTATCTGTCGTTCTACGACTGGTGCATGCTCCAGGGAGCCAACAAGAACCTACGGTCGCAACTCAGTCATACAAAGGAGCTCAAGGAAGAGGTTCTGGAGCGTTATCTTTCCACAATTGGATACACTCGTTGGGTTTGGGAGGAGGATGAGCCTTTGGTAATCAGCCTGCGGGTAGGGTCGTCGAGTTGGTTATTACCTATGATCTTTCTGACAAGTTTACGCAGGACCTCAGCGAATATATGCGTGGTGTCTCACTACCAACACACGAGTTCGCCAGAATCGCAGATAATTACCTGCAAGCGCGGACTTCCACTGTTTCAAGGGAAGAAAGAGTCAGGCTTACCGAGCAAGCAAGAGCGATGTCCTTCTCCACCCGGGCATACAGCCGAATCATCGTCCGACTGCGTGCTCAAGCGGAAGCTGTGTCCGCCCATGGAGGCACCACCTCTAATCTCCCCGACAGTTCCCTGGCAAAATCCCGCATTCCCACCAGAGGAATGATGTCAACCACTTCAAGTCGTGCTGCTTCGCCTTCGTCCAATGATCGTCAGTCTTCAAGACCGCCCAATGGACAGAGGGGTCGGGTTACATTCACTTCCCCCATCTATCAACCAAGGAGGGCCCCGTTGCTCCGGGTTTTCGTGCCTTCTCTAGAGGATTGGTTGTCTGATGCAAGTGTGGTCGAGTGCGAATCTGAGCTCAAACGGGCGGGGATTTTGCATATGTTGAGACCGGGCGACGCGGTGTGGGATATTGCCGTGGGAGATGAGGGGAATGCGGGAAGGATGGTTTGGGATGGGAACTTCTTGCTCGTAAGTGTTCTCTGCCTCCGGGTTTGGTGTCCCATTCTGAGGTTTGGAAACGCAGGACCTCGATTACATGTACTCGACTTCGGGTGATCTACCCAGATATCTTCCCTCCCTGGCTTTTGCGCCTTCTTATTTCTACAGGGTGATCAGGATCAGCGGCAATCCAGTTGTACACATCGACCTTCACCCCTGGGGGGAGGAAATTGTGATGAATCTGCAACTACTGAAGGATAGGGTGAAGACCGAGACGTAGGTTATTCCTCGTTTACCCGCCTTGCTGTACGTTAAACGAAGATCGGCCTGCAGATCGCAGGGAACCTACCATAATGTTGTTCGATGGGTGCATCGCTCGACGTTCCAGATCTACCCTCCGCCAAACGGAAAGAGGATACCCTTCCAGTCTGGGTCAAAAACTTGGACCATCGATCCTGGGTGGTATGGGACGATTGTCGTGGAGGCCGAGGGAACAAATGAAGGCCTGGCTGACCTTCATAGCCGGTGTCATTCTGCCTTCCCTGCCAGAAATGATGACAAAGGACAGGGGAGCCGGGATGAGGAGCGGTGGCGGGTGTTCCGCATTTTGCGGGAGAGAAGGTGAGTCTTGGTTGTTGCGGCTTCGCGGGGCCTTTCCATTGACTGTACCGTAGCAAACCAGGAGAGATTTGGATTAGGACAGTGGGGGATAAAGAGCGATTGATTCCGTAACTTATTTAAGGTCCTTGCGAAGTTGTCGTGTTTGTTTTGCATTTGTTGTCACATTTTGTCTACGTAGTGGATTGGAGCTCCTCGCATTTACAGGTACTTAGATTCTTTGCTTTATCTCATTCACCGGTAGTAGCACGATAATATTTATCCACGATTGCAATCGCAAATACACCCGCCCTCCTTTCTGCTTTACCCTCCCCCTATCGTGCGGCCATATATCCGCCCAACATCCCCCCACATCGCCCCGATACCCACCATCAACTCGAACATGCAACGGAGTGCCAGGACTCCGGTTTTCTTCAGGAACTCACAGTTGGCTGTTCGCTCTCTTCGATGGAAAACTAAATGGACCCCTCCCCCGCACTTCGTCGCCCTGATGAACGAGGACGAGGATCTGGATCTCGTCGTCGTCAGCACGTTCGACTCCCTCGCTGTCTGCTGCCACGAAGAACTCTTGAGAATGCCAGTCCAAGGGTTGCTTCGACTCATCGTTGATCTCAACTCTCGTTTGTCGACCACGATGAAGATTACGGATACGTTGACCAAGAGCGAAGACCAGCTCAGGATGGACATCGAGGCGATTTTGGGCTACAAACGATCCTTGCAGACGGAAATGGAAACTCCAGCCATTGCTTCTAGAGACTCTGGGCTGGGTCTACTCGGACTATTGTCATCTTCCTGCGAGGCCCCTGGCTCTCAGGTTGTCCCCTTCCCATCGTCCCGCACACGGTACAAAGACTCGGGCCACTCCAACAACGACCGACGGAAGCTCACGGTCTCGATGCTCGGGAAACCTCGTCTGGAGGATCTAGTGGAAGAAGAATCAGAGTCCACCAGT
>QFEV01000041.1:0-16332 GCA_003316405.1 Thelephora aurantiotincta
TTCTCGACTGTGAAGTACGTCCTGGAAGGTCACGACCGCGGAGTCAACTTTGCGATGTTCCATCCCACGCTACCTCTCATCGTTTCCGCTGCAGACGACAGGCAGATCAAAATCTGGAGGATGAGTGAGACCAAGGCCTGGGAAGTCGACTCTTGTCGGGGACACTTCAACAATGTTTCTGCCGCTTTGTTCCATCCCAAACACGAACTTATCGTCTCCTGTGGCGAAGATAAAACTATCAGGGTCTGGGACCTCGGGAAGCGTACGGCTGTTCAAACCTTCCGGAGAGAGCACGATCGATTCTGGGCGCTAGCCACCCACCCAGAACTCAACTTGTTCGCGGCTGGTAGGTCCCTGTCCACGCAAATACGTCGAACCGTTATTTAACCCGGAACCAGGTCATGACAGCGGTCTCATCGTTTTCAAGCTCGAGCGCGAGCGACCTGCCTTCGCAGTCCATGGGGACCAAGTTTACTACGTTCGCGATAAATACGTTCGGGCTTACGATATTGGGTCCGGCTCCGATATTGGTCTCCTCAGCGTTCGCAAATTTGGAAGTCCATATATCCCTCCTCGCACACTAAGCTTCAACCCTGCCGAACGCGCTGTTGTTCTAACGATATCTTCCGACAATGGATTATATGAACTCACGAGCCTTCCCAAGGAGGTGATCGGAGAGGTGAAGGATTCTTCCGGTGAAGGAAAGAGGGGCAGCGGCCAGAGTGCCATCTTCGTTGCTCGTAACAGGGTGGCTATCTTGAACAAGACGACCCAGGTCAGCGCCTTTCCTTCATTCCGGATTACGCATTTCCTACCTCTTTCTTCTCTTTAGTTGATTGAGGTACGCGACCTCTCTAATTCGGTAATCAAGACCATCAAGGCTCCGGTTCAAACAAACGAAATCTTCTACGGTGGAACAGCCAGTCTGATCCTCAGCTCCACAGCCTCGGTCATTCTGTACGATATTCAACAACAAAAGACCCTGGCGGAAATCACTACCCCACCTGTGAAGTACGCTATCTGGAGTGCAGATGGTTCTCTCGTTGCGTTGCTCAGCAAGCACAGTAAGTCCTTTCGACGGTTTTACGTTCGACTTTTTCGAGGGATTGAATCTTTTTTTAGCCATTACGATCGCGAGCAAGAACTTCTCTCATCACACGCTGATTCATGAGACCATCCGTATCAAGTCGGGTGCATGGGACGATTCTGGTGTATTCGTTTACTCGACCCTCAATCACGTCAAGTACACGCTACCTCAAGGGTGTGCAATCCCTTATTGTGAACCCGATCCGCTCATTGCTAAAACACCATTCTGTAGCGATCACGGCGTGATTTGCACCCTCGATAACCCGGTTTACCTCACCCGTGTCAAGGGAAAGACCGTTCACTGTCTCGATCGCTCAGCTCGCCCACGCACGATCACCATCGACCCAACAGAGTTCCGCTTCAAGCTGGCTCTGATGCGCAACAACTATGAGGAGATCCTGTACATCATCAAAACCTCTAACCTTCTGGGTCAGAGCATTATTGCTTATTTACAGCAAAAAGGGTACCCAGAGGTTCGTGACTCCTGACCTGAGTCCCTGCTAATCTCACATCCTGTAAAGATTGCACTTCATTTCGTTCAGGACAAGAGCACTAGGTTCGACCTTGCCATCGAGTGCGGCAATCTGGACGTTGCTCTCGAGACTGCCAGGGTCGTTGACAGGCCCGACTGTTGGGAGCGTCTCGCTCAGGCCGCTCTCAAACAAGGGAACCACAAAGTACCTACCTCTTTTCTGTCGTATGAGACGTCTCTAATTTGATCATGCAGATCGTGGAGAAAGCATATCAGCAAACCAAGAATTTCGACCGACTTTCGTTCTTGTACTTGGCCACTGGGAGTACTGAAAAACTTGCGAAGATGCAGAAAATCGCGGAAGCTAGGAGTGACCCGATGTCCCGCTTCCACAATGCCCTCTTTGCAAATGATATTCCTGCCCGGATAGCGGTATTGAGGGACGTTGGACTCTGTAAGTGTAGTTTTCCAGCTCTTTAGTCGGTCACTCACCTGCCACTGAAGATCCGCTCGCTTACCTAACCGCCAAATCTAATGGGTTGGATGAGCTCGCTCTAGAAATCCTTGAAGCCGCGGGACTGTCCGAAGCAGATATCGACGATGTCCCATCATTTGGCGCTTCTACTCTTAAACCACCGCCAGTCGTAAACAAGACCACGGATCTCAATTGGCCGACCATTAGCGCTGGGGAGAATTACTTCGAAAAGGCCCTCGTTAATGGTGCCCTGGACGGTGGTGAACCGTACGTCAATGGAATTGACGCTGTAACTGCTGGCAGTTCCGCCCTTGATGACTGGGCGAAGGACGAAGAGGTACAAGAAGATGTCCCTCCCGAGGAGGGTGGCTGGGACCTTGATGCCGATGCCGAGAATGCGGATGAAAGGGAAGAGGAACCAGTGCCCGAAGAGGAGTTGGGAGCTGGTGCCACTCCTGGCGTCAGTGAGACAGCATTGTGGGTACGAAACTCTCCATTCGCTGGGGATCACGTCGCGGCTGGATCTTTCGAGACAGCCATGCAAGTAAGTATATGCACTCCTCCCTCGCAATGGTTCTGGCTCACTTGCCGCCTACGCAGTTGCTGAACCGACAGTTCGGTGTGGTCAACTTCCCCGCGCTGAAACCTCTCTTCCTAACGGTGTACCGGTCCTCCCATGCCTATCTATCCCCCATTGCCTCCCTAGCCCCATTGCAACTACATCTCCGACGCAACCCAGAAGAGTCATCGTCGAGTCGCTTCCTGCCTGTCGCTGCTCGTACTGTTCTGTCAATTCGAGCGGAGCTCTCCGAAGGGTTCCGTTTTGTCTCTGGGAACAAGCTGCCGGAGGCGAGGGCGGTCGTCCGAGCGGCGCTCCAAGCCCTCTTGTTGGTTCCCGTCTCTTCTGATTCTGAGGGTAAAGACGTAAGTATTCCGTGGTGTGATCTGGAGCGATTGCTAACCTGGGTTAGTGGCGAGACACCGTCACCTTGGCCCGGGAGTACATCCTCGGGATATCTATCGAGCTCGAGCGACGTAAAGTGGCGGAGGAAGAACCGGACAACGTAAGGCGCAATCTGGAGCTCGCTGCCTACTTCACGCATTGTCGCATGCAACCACCACATATGCAGATTGCGTTGAGGAGTGCGATGGCAACTTTCAGCAAGGCCAACAACCATGCATCAGCCGCCAAGTTTGCCAGGAGACTCATCGACCTAAATCCTGACCCAAAGATCGTCGCACAGGTAAACCAGTTGTTTGTTGGTCTTTCGCGTTCGATTTGGTGACTCGATTTTCTTAGGCTAGGCAACGTGTGGCTGCCGGAGACCGCAACCCAAGGAATGCCGTCGAGATTTCCTACGACGAGTTCACCGACTTTGAGATCTGTGCAGCGTCATTCACACCGATTTACAAGGGTTCGCCATCCGCCCGGTGCCCGTATACCGATGCTGCATATCTTCCAGAATACAAGGGACATCTGGACCCGCTGACTGAATTGACAGAGATCGGTCTCGGTTCTTCCGGTTTGCCTGCGCCTTAGATAATTCAGTCGACATGGCGGGTTGTATCTTTGACGTTCCGTTATTCTACAATGAACTCTTTTCGGACGATTACGGATACAGTGGACAGTAAAACAGCAAGGTAGGGTCACAATCTTCGGACACAGGGACCAGGAAAGTGCAAGAGAGCATCAAAGGTTGTCTCCAAGAGCAGCAAGCGCAGACCTGACCCTGTTGATGAAGTCGAGTAGCATCACCCGTGTTTGGTCTTTTGACGCGTCAGCAGTGATAACAGAGGAGGAGGGGACGGGGTAAGATAGTCTGCACGACACGACGCGTACCAAGACAAGATCTTGGGGGTAGCGAACACCTGCCTTGTGCTTTCTCTGTTTCTATAATGAAGTTGACCTCCTTCTCGAGCAACTCGGCGGTTTTCTCGTGTTCTCGGGTGGGTTTTGCTGCCGCCCAAGCGTGGAATTCAAGGACCAGGTCGAGTAGAGCCTTGTTTATCTCTGGTGCAAGGGTGTCGGTTAGCTCGCGTCGGCTCCGTCGCGGACGGTCCAAGTGGGAATCACGCACTCTGCTGGAACTCGACGTCGCGTGAGCCTTCTGTTTCGAACGGTTGAACTACGGTCGTGAGGTGATCAAATGGCTGGTGTTCCTCCGTGACGATCTCTGTGGCGTTTCGTTGTCCTGGCATGACCGATGTTGAGGGGAAAGAGGAAGACACGAGATAACCACGTGGGTTGTCCGGCAAACTACCCGTGAGATCATCAATGACACCGCCATGATGATCAAAATTCCTCACCCAACATTCGTGAACAATCAGTCGTCCATCCCGCACGTCAAGAGTCATTCGACCGCGAGTTTCACTAGCCAAGCCAGTCTAAGTCGCCACACTGATTATGGATCGGGGCTCTAGGACGGCCGAACGGGGCCGTACATGCATACCGGTCACAGGTTGCCATAGCCTCATCCTTCTTCTCGTCCGCCTCCTTCGGAACCAGGCTTCGATTATGTATTTCCTGAACGAGACTGACTGGCCTTAGTAGCCGGGCTTAGTCACACACACAGTTTGTAGGCTTCCATTCACCCAGATAACGCAGCTGCCGTCACGCTCTGAATATCCTGTCGTTTTCTCCTTGACAAGCGCGCACGTACCTGGTCCCCGGTGTTTTTGTGGAATCCAGGATCCCACTAAGGTAGGTGATCCCACCGCGTGGTCACATCCTGATCCATGACCTATCCGTAGCTCTCATTCGCGTGTCATTGCGGAGTCTGTTCGAGTTCGGTACGGAGAAAGAATAGATCTGAAACAACCCGCTTCATACTCCTTAGGGGCAAGTCGGTTCGTCCATTCGTTTCCCACAGTCTCAAGGTTTCGGGATGACGCCAAAGCAGACGGCTATCGCGGCGTCTACGGCACCTCAGCATGTGGTCCGATGTGCACTCGTTTGACCCAGGGCCCGACAACGGTTTCCTACATGCCCTTGCCTTTGCAACCGAGACATCATTGGATGTCTAGATGCGAACGGTGTGTGTTGCTAATTTGTTTGCCCTGTGTTAATATAGCTGGTCCGCATTCGGAACCGAGATACTGCCCGGGTTCAGAGTGATTCCAATTAAACAATCCAGTGAGTTTCTGCAAAAGGGTCGATTGGCTGGAAGAAGTTCTCCGCGGTCATAGACGCGGCTGATTTCTTATTAGAAGCCCTTTCTTTTCGCTGTTTTCGGGTGGTAAATTTACCCAAGTGGTGAACTTCATCTAGAGAGCCTTTGCTTTCTCAGCTAACCTTATAGACGGCACCACCTATTGCCGGTGGTTGCCGTTGGGGTCCAGGGCATCCCCAGATACCGATCTCCTTCTAGAGCCGCGCTTTCTTGCGGTGAAGTCATCCCTCGACGCCACGAACGGGAGCCGGGGACTGGATGTAGAACGGTTTTTGTCTCGTGAATCTTAGATGCGATAAGCCTGGAGCTCAGCACCGCTCGCATGAAATAAGCACCACCCTACGAAAGCGGTTTGGCACTGAAGCAGGCAGACATGGATGGTAAAACACCCATTGGTCGCCTCTGCGACCACGCGTTTATGACGTCCGCTGCGTGCGGGAACCCACAAAGTGCGGGGACAGCCCATTGGTTGAAACCCTCGCTTGCGTCTAGCCCCTTAAGTTGTAACTCCGGGAGATACGTTGTCCGTGGTCCGGTTGATTCGGCATTGCGGTGCGGCTGTCCGTGCCGCAGTTCTTAGGAAATGCCTTGGGATGGGGATTACTGTGGATGGGAGTGCACCTAGTGGTCGTGTTTCAGTTCTTTTGTGATGCCGGCCTTGTGGCTGGGTGGGGTTCCCACATGATCGGTGAGTAACCGTGGGAAAAAATACACACGATCGGCAGCGGCACCGGTGGCACCTCCCGGTCCAAGCTTCGGCTTCCACCACCTGTTGCGCTCAAAGCGTTCACGTTCCTCGCTTACGGAAACCAGCCACTCAGGTCTCTCGACCCCTGCGTTCGGCACCGGATCTACGCAAACAAAAAAAAAAAAGCCCCAGCCGAGTTTGTGCACGTCCTCCGGCGCGTCTTGATTGCAAAGTATCCGAATATCCTCCAATGTGTGTTCTGTGTATCACGACAACGTCGGGTCCGCCAATTAAGGCTCGAAGTGCGTCGGATTCTATGGTCCCGCATGGACTTTGGATCATTCACAGCCCGAATGGACTTGAGTGGAGTCAGCCTCGTGGGCGGAGTCCTCCGAAAAAATGCCGGCTAGTCAACCACAGCAGCAGGGTGAACCTAATCTGTCGTGGCACTGTTGCGGCCCTGACACTTGGTGACGGATGCTAAGATCTCCCTCGGTTCCGGCTCATTCATTGCTAACCCAAATTCCCAGCGATCTTGACCAACTTCCCCTATAACCCATCCATCTCCAATGAGATTATGTTGTATTACAGCCTTCTGTGATAGGCGCAGGTTCCACCACTTGAATTTCGGAACCGCTGAGGACTATAAAACCCACCTGGCCGCACCTGCATGCTGCCTCGCTCCCTGCGAAAGGCCTTCAAATACCCTGGTCTCACTCTTCTGAATCTCCATCCCACCCCCCCCTTCTCCTCCCTTTCCCCTTATTATGCACCCTGCTGGACTATCGGTGTTTGTCCAGGAGGTCCTTCCCACAGGACTATTCTGGCAGATCTGCGTCCTCGTTATTCTATTGCTGCTCCTGTGCGAGTATGCCGTCCGCTGGTGGACAGCCAAGAGGGACGACATGCCGGTCTCCTTGAACAGTCTATCTATTTCTACCATCGTTCCTTTCGTTCGCAATCGTTACGATTTTTTAAACTGGGGCTTCCAGAGCGCTGGAGAGTCCGTTTTCCGGTTTCGACTGTTAAATGTACGTCATTCCCCATGCCCATTTATTACGTTGCTCACACGTTGGTTTAATAGAAACCAGTCGTGGCCGTTTCCGGTGAAAGTGGCAGATCAACGTTTCTGACGACAAAAGGTTTTGATATTCACCCTGGCTTCAAAGACCTGCTCGGGGGTGTAAGTCCTTTCGACTCTGCCATCACTCCGGTCGTGTTGCCGACTACCGCTGCCTCACAGATCCCTATCGTCAGAGGAGTGACTTCAGACCTTCACGGAAAGACCATCGCCCATATTTATCGACGGCTGGCTATGGTGCAGACGGAGGCGAGTCTGTCAAACCGTACGCGAAATACACTCTTCTGTTCCACCCGAACTATTACTAACCTTCACTCGTTCATAGTGATTCCGCAGCTCTTGGCAGACTGTAGTAACACTGTCGAGGCCTGGGGAAAACGCGGTCGGCTAGATCCATTTCCGAGTATCTATCACGTCTGTATTTCCGCTTTGGACTCGTTCCTGCGGTGACGGCGCTCACACGTCCCTTCAGCTTATTTTCCAACTCACCGTTCGGGCCTTGACCGGAACAGAGATCGCGGATGACCCTGCAATTGTCATGCGTCTGAAGCATCTGTACGACGAGGTCGACGAAGGTAACACTCCTACGGCTATTTTATTGCCCTGGTGGCCTGGTCGGGGGACGATCAGGAAACTATTGGCTACGAAAAGGATCTACGACATCATTACTAAAGCTATTGGCATGCGACTGAAGAGTGGGAAGTCACGGGATGATACTCTCCAAATGCTGTTGGACAGTGGGGATGACAACATGGAGGTTGTCGGATTCACTATGGGGCTGATCATTGCGGGTGCGCGTTCAACCGGGACGACAGGTGAATGACTCGCTTGAGGGGCCATTTCATCATCATCTAACCCCCTATTTCAGCGAGCTGGTTGTTGACATTCCTCGGTGCACACCCCGAATGGAAGGCAAAGGCCCACGCAGAGGTTGAGTCGTTGATGTTCACTCAATCACTGACGCCTTGGAAAGTCGGCGCTCCCCTCTCCGACCTCTCGGCCGCGCTCGCACAGATCCCGTTGAACGCATGGGAAGGTTCGACACCCGTCCTTGATGCACTGATACACGAGACAACCAGGCTGGCGCAACCTCACACAGCTATGCGGAAGAACGTGGGACCGGACGTATACATCGACGGGAAGCTCGTTCCTTCGGGGCATTATGTCGTTTATCCATTCAGCGACGTCCATCTGAACGAGGAGCTGTATCCCGATCCATGGAAGTTTGATCCAAGCCGCCCACGCCCTGATGCACGATTCTCCTACGTCGGCTGGGGGGGAGGTATGACCTTCTTTGCTCTCTCTCTCTTTCCAAAGTCACAAACCAATGCTCTTGTACATCCCTCAGGAAAGACAATCTGCCTCGGCCAGCGACTTGCAAAGCTCGAGATGAAACTGCTCTCCGCGATCTTCCTTCTTGGAACAGACTTTTCCGTTGTGGATAACGGAGGCAAGGTCCTGGAAACTCTACCAAGACCAAACTGGAACGATATTCTTGGTTGCAAACCCCCTAAAGATTTGTGCTTTATTGAGTACCGGATAAATTATTGAACGATTGAAAGCGTAGGTGGGCGTGGTGTTCTCTTTCTTCCCCTATTTCTATTTCGCTCTTCCCTCCCTGCTCCGGATAATTATGGCTTCTGTATGCACGTTGATGTCGTCATTATTGTACTGTAAGATAGGTAGGTGGGCGTAAAGCTGCTGTACTGTACTACAAGATGGACACTCGGACCAGTAATTCCTAACTTTTAGCCAAATGTCAACCTATCCTCTGCTCGCTTCCGCTTAATTCGTCGGCCCCCCAACGCCTCGTACTCCTCACGCTCTGCCGCCCTCTTCGATTCGATCCAAGCCTGTTTCTCCCGCAGCTCCCTCCGCAGGAGACGAGCCCTCTGCTCGGGCGACGGTTCCCATTTGCTGCGCAGTATGCGACGAACCGCCTCAGGACTGATTCGAAACCTTTCGGCCAGTAAGGGCGTTGAGAATTTCTCAGGGTCATGCATGTGTAAAACGCGCAACCCATCCATAGCTTGCCTAGAGAGTTTGTGGGGCGGTGACCAACCGCCTGGGAACGAACTCTTTATCCTTTCACGGTGAAGTTGAACCGCAGCTGGGGTTGGCTTTCGCATAGCCTTCTTTGGAATATGGTGGATGGGCGGCCGTTCGTGCTCCCTGAGCAATGACGGCAGCTGTTCAGTGGTGCTGTCGGAATGCGGCTTCAGCGAGGGGGGAGGTTTTGGGTGATAGGTCATCCAGTCGCGTTTTGACAACGCAGAAGAGGTAGATGAAGGAGAGGCACGCGTGCGGTTGCCGCTGTCCTCGTCATAACCGTCAATAGGGACGGAGAACTGGACCTGGGACGCGGCGGTTCGGAGCCCTCGTTTTACGGTGTAGACGGACCACTTTGAGACATATTGGAAAGCCGCTCGGGAGTGTGGCAAGACCATCAGCGAGCTAAGGTAGTCTGCCGCACGGACGAAGCGTGGTGGGCCGGCAGCAGTGGATGGTGGGAGAGGCGAGCCTCGGCAGTTTGCGAAGGCACGATCGCTTGGTGCAGCTGCCCGACTTTGCCATTTTCCGCATATACCCTCCTTTCTCATTTTCTTTCTCCCCTGTCGTCTCGGGTTCGTGTTGTTTATCATTTCCCATGGCCGACGTTTCAGATCCAAAAATACTAGAAGGTTCGTTTCCGATTAACGTGGCACAAATGCCAGCTCTATGATGATGACGCTGGACACCAACTCTATTTTCACAGCATACCTCGACGTTCGGTCCGATAAATCGGAAACAAATTGGCTGCTGCTCAACTACGAGGCACGAATCTTGGTTTTCTCCTCCACCAGAGAGTTGCTGCGACGTGCTGACTTGGTTTCGTGGCCACCCAGAACGATCGCTCGGACAAATTGGCTCTCGCTCAGACGGGTTCCGGCGGCTTGAATGAGCTTCGTGGGGTTCTGGACGACTCCAGGGCCTCTTTCGGATACGCTCGTGTGAGCTACTCGAACGACAAGGAATCTCAGAGAGAAAAATTCGTCTTGGTTGTCTGGATCGGCAAGGATACCAAAGTCATGAGGAAGGCAAAGGCACGCCCTTTCCGCCAGTTTATGGACTTTCACGTAGTAACTTTTGGTTCAGATATCCGTTCACTCTGCAGACGTCAAAACTGTTCTCAGAGTGTTCTCCATAGAAGTTGCCGCGAGAGAACGGGACGACGTCAAGGAAGAGCCTATTATCGTTCGATTGCGAAAGGTTAGCCATGCTCCACTGTCTCGTCTCTTTGACTAAAATGTCGCGCGCATACAGGCTGGCGGTGCGAGCTACGACGGCGTGTAAGATATGAGACCCCACTCTACGAATGAAATGCAACTCGCTTGGAGCCCCCCATCGAATTCATACAGAATTTGGGGGGACATTGGATACAAGGAATTTGTCCAAATTACAGATTGCGTCTCCCTCGAGTCGCATCCCCACCCATTCTGGGAAAGCCGGTTTCAGTGTAGGCTATTGAGATGAAGCGACGGATCGTCACCTTCCATACGGGTTGCGCCAAGGGCTTTCTCATAAAAGTCGATGGACGGCTGGTTCCACTATCCCTAGAGTCAATTGCTGCGAATCGCCGGCCAGCTGTTCATTTACCTTGAGGACCGACCAGTCTACTCGGGGGCACCCCTATAGGCAGGCACAATGAACGACTGTGTGCGCCACGGAATGAAAATCGAGACCTTGTCTTGGGCGATCTTGCCCAGCCGTCCGAACAGCGCTTTGCCAATTCCGAGTTTTCTGTATGGTTCCTTCACGTAGAGGTCCTCGAGCTACACACATGGTCAGATCGAGCTCGTTCCGACATTCGGCGAAAAGGTACTGACGTATATTCCTGGCCTGCCTGTCCACGTAGAGAAGTTGAAGAAGTAGAGGGCGAAACCGATTGGCTCGTCTGACTTGGACAAGGCCAGGAGAGCGTATGCGGACGGGTTTTCGAAGAGGTTGTGCTGCAACTGCAGCAGAGAGCCAAATTGAGGAAGGCCGTCTTCCAAAACTGGAGATCATCGAGCTCACTATCTCTGAAGTCGCTTTAACTTGCTCTGGAGCCTTTTCATATACGGCCTGAATGTATACTCAGAGATGGCGCTGGCACGCAGCAAGGATATTTGGCAGCACACACGAGCTCAGTGATGAGGTCCAGGATAGCTTGCTACTGTGCGATTAGACATGCTCAATACACCACTCGATTCTGCGCTCACGACA
Organism: Thelephora aurantiotincta; assembly: GCA_003316405.1. Lineage (NCBI taxonomy): Eukaryota > Fungi > Basidiomycota > Agaricomycetes > Thelephorales > Thelephoraceae > Thelephora > Thelephora aurantiotincta. The sequence goes on from QFEV01000041.1 coordinate 11,218, forward strand.
TCTGCAGGCGTTGCCTCTCTGATGTAGAACTCGGTCATAGTGGACCAAGAGCCCGAGCGAGGATGACTGGGAAACGGACATTCGCACCAGCGATTGTGGCTGAAGATCACGGCAACTGCCGAATCGCTGAACCTTGTTTTTCACGATCCACGACGACTTTTGAAATCCTACGCTCCCTCCCCGTAATCCGTCCATCCCCCCCCTCGTGATGGACCCCGCAAAACTGGCCAAACTTCAGGCTCAGGCTGCCAACAACAGGATCGGTGAGCGTCCCAGATGCACCGGCAGATCGTGGCCTTGCCATCTGATTACATCCCCATCTTTCGCTCCTCTTTCACCCTGGATTCCAATTGTCCGGTTAACTCCGCACCATTCCAGGCGGAAAGGGCACAGTCCGCCGAAAGGTGGTCAAGAAACCTAAACCATCGAGTGCCCAGGACGATAAAAAATTACAGGGTGCCTTGAAGAAGCTCAACGTCCAGCCCATCCCTGGTGTGGAGGAGGTCAACATGTTTAGGGAAGACGGGAATGTGCTACACTTCAGTGCTCCCAAAGGTGCGGTCACACCTTCGGAGTCCGTTCCGTCCCAAAAGTATGTGACTGACGAATAGGCTACCAATCTGCAGTACACGCCGCCGTTTCCGCCAACACCTTTGCCGTGTACGGAACCGGACAGGTGAAGGAGTTGACTGAACTTGTTCCTGGTATCCTCAACCAGCTCGGTCCCGACTCTCTGGCTTCGCTGCGTAAGCTGGCCGAGTCCTACCAGGCCATCCAACAAAACCAGAAGCGACCATCCGCCGGGGATGATGACGACGACGACGTCCCCGACTTGGTGGAGAACTTCGACGCCGTCAACATCGAGGACAAGCCCGCGGAGGAGACGAAGGAGGCCAACTTGGAGGAGTTGAACTAATATTTGTACCCCGGAAAGGGAACCATCACGACCCCGCATCGCTGTTGTTTTGCACACTGTATTATCTGAAAAACATCCACGTATTCGTCTCCACATGCATGCAAGGACGTGAACAAGCTGAGTGGGGCGATTGCATTGATGATTCTCCCTGGTGGTCAGCTGGCCCTCGGCTGATCCTCGACCCCAACCTTCTACGCCGGCCATGCTTGCTTAGGGTCCGTTATGACGCTGTTTAGCCGAAAGATGGCCAGTCCCCGAGGAGCCCGGACCGCGGTTTCCCCTGAGACCCCAACCCCATAACACGTCCTCCGATCAACCCCCCATGTTTTTTTGTGGAGATAAATAGCTCGAGGCTTCGCTCTCGTTACCTCCAGAAAATGGCCGAGACTCACGAGGTCGCTGAGTTTGGTGAACCCTTCTACGGTGAGCTTTTGTGGCCCTCTCTTCCCCTTTTACCTCGGTCTAGCAACCAACCCCTACTCCAGACTCGTCATGCGAGGTTGGGGAGGGACCAATCCATCGCCAGGAGGACAACACCCTCCATTTTGTGGACATTTCCCCGACCCCAGCCGAGGTCGGTACAACCCAGGTTTCTAATTGTCTATCCCGGACGGTTGATAGACCAGTTCGCAGCTCCACATACTCCCTTTATCCTCATACGACGCAAAGGTTACGAAGGCTAAGGTCCACATCCTGAGCGATGCGGTTACCGCGATCGCATTTCGGAAGGATCACCCCGGATCTTACATCGCAGCGACGACCCTCGGGATCGCGTTCGTGGACGAGAAGAACGGAGCGATCCAGATGCTCGAACGTAAGCGCCCGCTTCTTTGACGGCGGTGTCAGTTGGCCAAAATGCTAACCTGACATGGTAGAGTTGCTCCCAGACAGCGCCAGGGGGAAGATTAGATTCAACGATGGCGCTGTGGACTGCGGGGGCCGATTTTGGGCAGGTGAAATGGATCAGGAAGTCTGTCAGACCCCCTTGGGCGACCGCTCCCATACCCCCAGGGGTCGTTTGTGGAGGTTTGATCCAGACGGAACCGTGACCAAAATCCTCGATGGGATCTACTGCTCCAATGGAATCGGGTGGTCTCCCGATAACAAATACATGTATTACAACGACTCGTGCAGACTGATCACCTGGAGGTTCCACTTCGACGCCGAGGCAGGAACCATTAGCAACTCCGTCGACTTTGCGGATTTCAGGAGGCCCGGGGATTCTAAATCCCCAAGGACGGCCAGAGAGCTTCCAGCGAGGTTCTTAGGTGGTGAACCAGATGGGCTTGTGATGGACACGGAGGGGAACATCTGGATCGCCCTCTGGAATAAGGGGTGTGTCTTGTGCTTCAAACCCGATGGAGAATTAATCCGGGAGGTAAGGGCGAATGACGCCCGGTTCACGACTTGCCCGGCGTGGGGTGGGGAGAACCTAGGCATCTTGTTCTGCACAAGCGCTAACCTTTCGGGTAGTGGTGGAAGCAACGGAGGGAAGCTATGGAGGTTTGATGCGGGGAAGCAGTGGGGTGTTCGTGGTCAAGTAAAATACAAGTTCGCCGGGTGATCCTAGGGGAGTTGTGGTTGCATTAACCTTGTGGAGGTGGTCTAGGTTTATCGCGTCTGTGGTCGTATACCTCTAGGAAAAAATCTTGTCCATAGTCAAGGAAGAGCTCAGATCCCTCCTCAATATCGTAAACTAAAGAGATCGGTCAGCCCGACCACGGTACACATGAACTGAACCTACGCGCGTGTATTCCAATCCGTTGTTCTCCGTTAACAAAAGCAACTATATTTCCATGAGCGGCCGGTAGGCACATCAAGTGCGGCACGACTCACTCCTCGCGTAGCAATTGGGGTGATCTGAGTGATTGATGAACCTAGAATGGTTCCCAGAGTCCACGGAGTCGATGCAGATATCTTCGTTAAGGGTATATGTATACTTCCGTCCCACATAATCTCCGACGAATCTTTGAGAGGGCGTCAGGGAACTGGCTCAACTGGAAATAGAATTCTGTTGTCCCTCACTGCCTATTGAGGTCCACCGAAGTCGGGAAAACTAGTTCTCCTGTGTACTCTGGAAAGGGCATAACGGGAGGTTGGTGTCGTATCCTGAACGCGGTTGGGTGGAATTATTACCAATAATGAGTTCGTCCTCACGCACGGGCTCTAGTAAAGCCGCGCCGAAACCCCACTGAGTCTTGATGATTTCAACACACTGGTCGAAGAGACGGTCAGGTTTCCAAGACTTGGCAACCAAAACAGTGCTGAGCTTACCTTCTCTTCTCCTCGCTGGATACGACAGTTGCCGCACTTCGTATCTGGATCTGCGACAGGCGTTCAGACACAATCACGGCGAAGATCCCCAGGGCAAACTTACTCCTATTATGGGAGTGTTCAGCGGTTCTGTAGGGTGAAGGTGTCGATGATGTTACTTACCCAGCATCACATGAGACACAGAGCTCAGGATCACACTCCCGGTCTTCGCGAGCACATGGACATTCCTCATCGCAGATATACCCGTTCTCGTTATTGACAACATGACATCGGCAACCAGCCCTTCGGTTAGAACCTTCCGGGAGTTCCGTACGGCAGCTTACAGATTGGGAAAAATCGAGAAGACTCACAATCCGGAGGACACGCACAATTACGGTCGCAGTAGGACTCGGTATAGTAGCAGCCACATCCGCGTCCGGTCGTACAGGGTCCAGCGTGTTCACATAGCACCCTGCCCATCTCTCATAAGGTCTGTAAGGGGTAATCAGCTTGATGAACGTACGCTCTGGCGCTTTCCCAGCGAATCCTTTCGCCATAACCGCGCTGTGTGACCTTCCGCTTCCTGGCCGCCTTTGGGGGATCATCCCTTCGAGCAATTATATCCTCATCGTCTACGACCACCGTCCTGTGCGTGAACACCTGCGGGTTTTAGTCAAGACAAGGCAACAAGAACGACAAAATGTCTCACTTCTCGACACGGCCTACGACACAAGACGGCCAGCTGACAAGGCAGCGCGTCAGGAGCTACCTCGAGGACAGTCTTGAATTCTTCCCAGTCCCAGTCCTCCCATGGCGTTTCTTCGGACATGTCGCCTTTCTCGATGTTGCGAAAACACTTGGGTCCACAGGCCGTCTCACACTCGTGCCGCAGATCTCCTGTGGTCTTCGTAGCGGTCGGCGCGGTCTGTCTCGGCCATGAGTCTTCCAAAAACACTGCCCGTCAGTTTCCGTCGACGCGCGGTGAAACGATGCGCGTACTGTTGTGCGCAAAGCAATAGAAATCGACACAACTGAGGTTTGGGCAGAAATCTCCATGTAAACTGTTCAGCCGCCCGCGTAAATCAAGCGCATCAGGTGCCGGTGGTCGAGGAAGTGGAAAGAAACTCGTCCGCGCGGCACCGCTCCACTCGAACAAATCCCTGGGATCAATGTTACCTTCAGAGAGCCTTGACACGTGACGAATGTGAAAATACCGTTGGGAAGCCTTGTGTATGAGTCCAGAGCCACCAAGCAGAGTGAATGGAAGCACGTTAGCTTCGTCAATCCTTTCGAGTTCAACCCCGAAATCAAAATGTAGTCGATGTGCTGTCTCGAGCACAGTCAATTCTGCTAAACCCCAACCAAAGTTCAGGTCACAGAGCCAAGGAGGATACAGAAAGGGCGACTTGCAATCCGCGTCCATCTGTTCGCCACCCTGCCACGCCAAGGTCTTGAAGAATGTCCGGTACACTCGCTTGTCGAAGCCGCGCTCGTCTGCGAAGGGTAAGAACTGCATTTCATCGGAGTCATCCCCCCGGAAAATTGATCTGTTCGTCGGAGCCCAGCTCTCGTATTCAGGACAGGGTTCCACAGAAGGGGGTGGTGTGAGGGTTGGAACAGCTGTTTCCGCACAGACAGAGGGAATAGGGGATTTATAAAGGTCCGAAATTGACGTCCCGACACTGGATGCGCGAGAACCTAGTTTATCCGTATCCTGTGCTAGCGCTGCTATACTCTCTGACCCCGTGGAAAGAGTAGCATCCTCGACCACAGAAGTTGCGACCAATGATTTGATGGTGGTTTCACAATATTCCGCATCCGCGACACTGAATTGCTCCCGGACGCGAGTATAAACCTCTAGCACTAGAGCCTCGAGGTCATCTAGAGTTGGGGGTGGAGGGGACGATGTATCGGACATGTGTCTCGGGTGGATGAGGTTCAAGGCT
>QFEV01000049.1:6989-17515 GCA_003316405.1 Thelephora aurantiotincta
CGACCTCGTCCCTTCATCTGCCACCGGAAGAAGGGATAGCCATCCGGAGAACTCTGTCGACCTCACGACTGGATCTGCAGACGAATTGACTACGTGAACCGCGGGCCAAATGAACGCGTGGTCGGGGGTGATCGGCAGATGGTGTTGGATCATTTCTGTTCGCACACGATTGGCACTGGTATAGTCACGTTGACGGACCAGTTGAAGTAGGGAAGAAGAGGAGAATCCGCTCGAGTTGGTGGTGATTGGAGTTGTGGCGGCAACCGAGTGTTTGAATGATTCGGCAACGGACCTGTACTCGTCCTTTTCCGAAACCTCGAATATTGAAGGGTCCAGTCGGGTTCTTGGGAGTGGGTGTTCCCGGAGCGCAATCATGGGTGTAGTCTCGGCATATGGGGTGGAGATGGCGGAATTTCTGGCGAAAGAGAGCGGAGCAGATCTAGTTGCCCAGCTCCAGAGTTCCATCCGGGCGGATACCCGAAGGGCAGACACGGGTGCCACCCATGCTGCCATGGATATTTAGGGGATTTAACTTCGTGGCCAACCCCCTTCCGGGGATCCCTTATATCTAAAATGCGTGGTCTTCAGTGAGGCTTTTGGCAATGTACGAGGATGGACCACGGAACGTACAACGGTCGCAGCGGAAGAAACGCAATATTGCACGTGACTCTCAACGATGTCCTCGAAACCTTCGACGTCCGATACCGCAAAGTCATTCAACAAGATCTTGGCCTTGCCAAGGTCCTCGTCAAGAGTGCGGTCTGCGGTGGACCTCAACGAGGCAGTCAAGAAACTCCGACGATTGATCCTGGTCGATGGGATCCCTTCCGAAACGGTTGGTTCTCTCTCGTGTTTCAACGAAGTGTTCATCGCACATCACACATGTAGGACCCTACGCTCAGACCAAGAATATGGAAGATTCTCTTGGGTGTGACGGAGCTACCAGCAAACACCTTCCTAGAGTACGTCTCCAGGGGACCCTGCGAGGTCAGGGAGAAGATTAGGAACGATACCTTCAGGTAGTGTCCCAGGGCAAGACGCATTCGAACCCTGACTCAGGAGGGCCACTTAGAACACTTGCCACAGACCGAGGTTTCAAGGAACGTGTGCGTGAAGATATGCTCGTACGTCTTCTTGATGCTTTCGTCTGGAGGAATCATGGTTCGTCACTGCGTACTATCTCGCTGTCAGGATGTTGACCATCGGTTGCCAGATCGCGAAGACACTCAGCGACTTGGATTCACATACGTACAGGGAATGAACGTCTTGGCCGCCCCCTTCCTCTACACCATGCCATCCGAAGTCGAAGCTTTCTTCTGCTTCGCCAAATTCATTGAAGAATCTTGCCCCTTATACGTCCAACCAACACTCGAAGGCGTCCACCGTGGCTTGAAGCTGCTAGATCGATGCCTAAAGATTGTAGACCCAGAACTTTTCCAATACCTCCGGTCGAAAAACCTTTCGGCAGAACTCTATGCCTTTCCTTGTCGGTACTATGGCATACACGTTACGAGGATCATGCTGATGCTAGTATTGCAGCCGTGTTGACGCTCTGTGCATGCACACCACCATTGGACCAGGTTCTCAAATTATGGGATTTCCTTTTGGCTTTCGGCGTGCACCTAAACGTGCTGTGCGTGATCGCTCAGTTGCTCTTAATCAGGGAAGAGGTCATGAGCTCCTCAAGGTGGGTAATCAAGGGGTCCCATTCCAATACAACGGCTCATCGTGCCTCCAGTCCGATGCGTTTACTACGTACTTTCCCACCTCTAGAGGCACTACCAGTGATAGGTATCGCTGTCACCCTGGTGCGAGATCTCCCAAGCGACCTGTACGATGAGCTTGTACGTCACCCATACGAAGTCGCCGACCGTTGATCCTTTTCTTGCCCGTAATTTGTCTTCATGCTTTTTATAATCCGTTCTCCAATGTGATCTGTTTTCGACCCTTTAAACGATTTCGAAAGCAAGACAGAAGACGCTATCTACGATATACATATAGGCTCAAGCGAGGGGGATCATCGAGCCCCCGGGAATTGGGCCACCTTCGCCTTCCAGAGAAATGCCATCCTGGACCCCAGCTATCCTTGTGCCTTGTCCAGTGTAACCCATGTTGGGGATGACACCAGTGTCGACTCCATTACTCTGCAACTCTGCCCGGACTGTTTCTAACGACTGTTTGACAGTCAATCGCTCGTTCAACAGAGCCACCCGCGCACTCTCCAATCCTTTCCTCTCATCCTCTAAAAGCTCTTCCAGCTCCTCGAACTGCGCCATCTTGATCTCCAGTTTCGTGAGCGTGAGCTTGATGAGGTTGGCCAACGTGGACTTGATGTGGGCATCCTCTGCATCTGCGAGGGTATCTGCCGCTTTCGCTGACGCGCCAAGAGCGATCTTCGCTGTACGAACAACCTTCGAATGTGGGATTCCAGGCCCGGACTTCTGCTCAGGATCATCGACGTTCATACCATCTCCGGCCTCGTTCGCAGGAGTCTCGTCCCTATTGGGTGAAGCTTGGGCCGTCTGACCCTCCTTTGAAGCATCGGACGACTTTCCTTCGCCCTCTTCTGGTTTCCCGTCCGTCAGGTTATGCAGAGCCGTCTTCGCGGCCTGACTCGCGACCCCAGGACCCATGACACCAGCCAACCAGGCAACGACGCTCATTACTGGATTGTCGGCCTGCTCGAATGGCACTCGACCAAACCGCAACGGACCCATGGAACCTTCTGTCTGAAGGTATGGGTCCTCGATTGGTAACTCCAAAAACTTGCGGATACATTGTTGAGCGGTGCGTGAACCGACATGTTCCTCGATAGCGTTCCAATCATCGTCATACATTTCGACGGCCTCCAAGAGCAGCAGCGTCTCCTGATCCGTCCAGTCATCGTCGCCGGCGTAATGAATGCCATTTGGGGATGAGGTCAGCTTCACGAAGTCGCCGCTGAACATGGTTGTGGGGAAACGACCATCGAGGTAACATGGGGAGCAGAGCGAGAAATTCTTGACTTTGAGAGAGTAGTAGCGAACAGAAGTGCAGTCGACGCCGCAGGTGTTACATGAGTGGAATGTTGGTTGGCTTGTTCCGTTCATGGAGGTTTCTGTCAGAGTTTTCGCTTCGTCCGAGGAAACCTGTCGAGCGGTTTTTGGAGTTGTTTGGTAAATGTTGGATCGTAATTCGAGCGTTGAAGCCGTATTGCTTCCGGGACCGGGCTTAGCCTGACCGTTCGGTCCTTGTGCTTGGATTTGAGTTCGAGGGTGTCCCGGACGCGTACCGGGGTGGAGGGATTGCAAACCGCGTGGGGTGTCAAGAATGACGCGGAAATGACCCGTGAATGGTGGTGCAAGAGTTGCAGGCCGCTGTTCTGGATCAATCTAGCGTTCTAGGGTTTAGACTCACGTAATACTACGCCAGACAAAGTTTAAAGCAAACCTGGTAATTGATCAATCCCCACTGCTCCAAGAATGCATGAACTCGCATGATTGCACAAACGTCTCCGGCCAAGTTCCTCCTGCACGCAGTAACAGTGAGGTATTCCGTGGGCCGAAGGCGGTAGGTGTTAATCATGAAGTCGCGATATTCCTTGTAGATGGACGGTGTTTTTGACCTGTTGCGAGAGTTGAAAAACTCGGGAAGGGCTCGCCGTTCAACTTCGTGAATTTTGGACATGTCGAACCAGGCAGAGTAGGATGGGATGATAACCTGGTGTGTTTGTTGCGCCAGGTACTTTCGGGCTTGGTCCTCGAGGCGCATCCTGGTAGCTTCGAGTTGGGCCGCATCTTCTTCCTCATTTTCTTCGCCAGATTCTCCCTCTTCTTCTCCACCTTCGCCCATGTCCACATCCTCTTCATTTTTGAGTGGGGCAGCGCTAGATTCGCCACCGGCAGGAGGTTCAAGTGGGGCAAGGTTGCCAATCTCTCCGCTCTGGATGGGTTCGAGCTCGCCGCGTTTTCCAGAAGCGTTTTCTGGATCGACGGGTGCAGGACCCTGGGTCTGCTGTTTGACGATAAGCACAAGGCGTTTGCACGTGCAAGGAAGTACACACAGGCGACGCGGTTCTCTTTGGAGAGTCTGCTGTCGACATCGAGAGAGATAAGGTTCGGGACGGAAGCGATACCGGATGGAACGCGACTGAACGTGACGTTGGTTGTCGAAGTCGACGACGCCGCCGACGTCCAAAACAGGAAGGTCGATGCAACCCTTCACGTGCCTCCCCCGTCTTGCCACCACCGACGATGGATGTCCCCTTCCTCTCCTCCAGTGCGTTGAGCAGGGCACATTACGCTCTTGTGCGTCAGGTCGAGAACGCCGCCTCCATTCAGGCCGTCGATGATGTTCTATTGGCGCAAGTCGCCTCGGTCCGGAAACAGTTTGCTGGCCGGCCATTGTCTATGGTTTGTGCGCCATCTTGTCGCCCTCCGGGTTCTCAGCCAGACAGGTGTCTAGAGCGAATGTAAAGAACGTCTGATCATCCTTTTTTACTGTGCTATGACTTTTACTGGACCTCCTCGCCCAGAGTTGAGCTTCGCGCTGCCATATGCGCTAAACCTGGCTGAGATGGGACAAAGTGCTTCCGACAAGCGTATTGGTGAGTGCGCATCATGTTCTGTCCCGTTGAGACTGACACCTTGCAGGTTACTTGTTCTGCGTAGAGGTAATGCCGCCTGACCACCCAACAAACTTGTTGCTGGTCAACACCCTTCGGAAGGTTTGGCTACTTTCCACCCTTGAGAATATCTCGTACAACCGTGTTCTGCCCAGGACTTGGAAAGCCCTTCTGTCGCAAGAGTTTGTCTAGCCCTGGATACAATCATCCAATATCCTTTGGAAGACATTATACCTGCCATCCAGACCCGCCTTTACGATATCCTTTCTCATAATTCGTCAGTATACGTCTGCAGCAATAAAATAAATCTTATTCACACCTCGAATCACCAAGACCCCATGTTCGTCGGAGGACCCTTCTTGCGCTCCGGGCTTTGTCGAAGAAACAGCAAAGCCTCATCAAACCGATGACCCTGAAAGTCCAAAAGCGGCTCAGAGATCTCGACTCTGGGGTTGCCAACGCCGCTCTCATACTGATTCCTGACCTTGTTCAAGTGGGTGCTCTCGCTCCGTTACGAATCCGCGCAGGCTGAACTCCTGTAGGCGTCCCTTGTTGCAAAAGACGATGCCCGAGACCGAACGGCAGCGCTGCTGTTACAGTGCTGGAAAAATCGGTCAGACCCCTCCCAACTATCTCTGCTCACCCATATATTCAGTGTTCTATGTAAAGTTGGGTGAGTACCCCACCGTTTCCCCACCGTTGTCGTTCTGACCCCAAACAGGCCACCTGCAGACCAGTCGGGGCTTTACCATAGTGTCACCAAATTCGCTTCGCAAAAGGAAAGCACAAACCCAGGTACGTAGGAAATCGCTTGGTCGTGGACTGCTATTCAATCCTGGAATAGCCTTGTTGCTCCAAGTAACGAAAGCCATAACGGCCGCTGCGATTCCGCTCGAGAACTTCTCCATCTCTCCCATCACTTATGTGCGGCACCTGGTCGGATCAGCGTCTCCCAATGACAAATATCTTCTGCTTTACCTGCTTGAGGCGGCTGAGCCACGACTGTGGGCGGGGACTGATCCAAAAATTCCCGCAGTGTTGGACGTGTTTGAAGTGGAACTGATAATGCAACAACTCGATTCTCCCGATAGTCTGATCCGAAAAAAGGTACGCGACGTGGTCACTGTGATATACAAGCGCCTCACCAAAGCACTACAGACACTTAGAGTCTTACATAAAGTGGAACCCGAGATCGTTGAAACATATTTCTCCCGGATGTTGGAATCTGTCTCCTTGGCGGTAACCCTGGATGTCAAGGCGGAATACTCCCTCCGTATGCTCCAGGTAGCCGAAGTACTCAGCGGACAGGACAGCGAGTCGTATGCTCAGTATCTCATGCGAGTATTGAAAACCGTCGAGGGCGAAGACATTGGCGGAAAGGTTATCCAAGAAGTTGTCGAGCATGCCCTGACTTACATCCAAACCGGTAAGTTTCCAGAGCATTGTTGAGGACATGCGCTTGATGGCCCCTTAGCTTCATTTTCTACAATCAATGGGGTAACTGTACTATTGGCAGCTCTGACGGAAGAGAACGTAGTCATAGGTCCCACTTTCCTCTTGATCACTGCCGCATTGGCGTGCGAGTACAACAAATCGGTTGCTATCTCTCCAGAAATTTTGATGCGGGGGTTATCGACGAGGTTCCCCATGTGCACAGGTGAGCAAATTCAGGATAGTATGAGGGTTGAGTAGTTGCTAGACACGAGTTGTTCAGCGTCCGTGAAGGAAGCATGTGTGCTGGCTATGCTCAAGCTTTCCAACGAATGTGAGGATATCCCAGAAGAGGTGATAGAGAGGGTCAAGAAGGTGGCAGAGACCGCAGGCAAATTTCTACGACGGGTTTGGTAGTTTTGTGTCATTGCTGGCACGTTGCTGATTCGCGCAACATTTTAGAGATACGACCAGTTCCTATTCTTGGTTGAGAACAAGGATTTCTTGCAGAAGATCGTGTCTACGGCGAAGTCATCCTCAGTCAGTGATCCGGTAGTAACCTCAAACAAGCCGCTAACACCCCCCCCCGTAGCTTCCAGATCTCGTCCTCTCAATCGAGTTCAACTATGGACAGACGCAAGAGCCAATCACTCAACCCCAGGGACAACCCTCGACATCCGAGGACTCGCTAGTGCCTGGATTATCACCTCCTCAGTCGCCCCCACAACGTCCGCTACGATATGACGCCTACGACGCCCCACCACCAGCGAGAAGGCTCACGTCTAGCTCTCCTACTCAATACAGAAGCAGGAGCTCTGTGTCGACAAGGAGCTCCTCCCAGTTATCCGTGGATTCGTTGAGTTCCGACTACGTGGACCCGGAGATGGCCAAGACGATGACTGCGGGGGAGTTAGCATTGATGCCGAACGAAATCAGAAGCCTAGATTACTCTCCTTTCTTGAACATGAACTCAGAAGTCAACCGCCTAGTGAGTTCAAACGTACTGAATCTCCTGCATTCATGGGACGTGAGCGTTTGTAGACCGAGAGGGCAGACTTGATTGCCTTGGATTCTCCCTTCATTGCGGATCCTCCGGACTCAGTCGTGCACGAGGACTCGGGTACATCATCTCAGACCATCGACTTCGAGTCCGTATGGAGTAATCTGGAGAAGCATAACTCAAGAGGGTGGTGCGAACGATCTTCGGATGATATCGTTCGCCTGTTGCAGAAACTGCAGCTGAGGCTACGAGTCATTTCCGCGGATCAGCCACCCTTCAAAGGTTGGACATCCTTCCCCGCGTGTCAGCATCGCGACAAAAATTAACGGGCCGCGTTGCAGGTGAACTGAAGATCGTTGCGGTGGAGCCCTCACAGCCCGGACCACTACATTCAGTCCTGCTGAGGATCAAGGAAACTGAAGACGGGGACGAGAGCTGTCTATGGCGTATGAGGTGTCTAGATAGCGGCCTGAGATTACAAGTAAAGCGTCTTTTGGAAGATGATGTCGACTGAGGTTATGTACAAAGGAAATCCAACGCTGTATTCCAGAATCGAAACGATCCATCTACGATTCAGGGACTCGCGATTCCAGTAAGACCCATCAATTTTCAACTCGAAGGAAACACCTCATAGGTCCGTATTAGAGGGGCCAGCTACTGGACGCTCACCAGTGGATTGCTTGAGATGACCGACAGTAGCTGTCTCTTTTGAAACAGGACCAACTGGGGGGATAATGCTCCTTGCTGCACCACCGACTTGTGCAAGAGCCTCGTTCTCGCCATCGGCACGCTTGGCCCCTTTATTAGGGGGCTCAACGGTGTGGTCTTCATCGAGAGACCCTCGTTTTCGTTTCTTCTGTGTGATCTCCGGTTCGAGTGGTGTTGGCTCGTGTGCACGAGGGACCGCTGGACTCTGCCTCCTGAGCCTCGCGGAGGAGCGTGTGCCTTGCCTAGACAATCGAGGTGCCTTCCTCTTCATCGCAGAAGTGGACGGCAGTCCTGCCGGACCGGAATCCAGTTCCCCCCCGCTACCAGCTGTGTGATCTGGTGGGGTAGTTGGGGTGATCTCTGGAAGCGATTCGGGTGTGGCGACACGCTTTTGTGTCGTCTGACACGCCCTACTGGCTCTTCTGGCCGTCGATATTGTTCGTGACCGAGAGGCAGTAGGTTTTTCCAAATGGGGGGTTGTCAGTTGCTGTTCAACGGTCGGGGGATCCATGACTGCTGTGTTTGAAACGAAATTGATTAGCCCTGTCGTGCAGAGATGCCAATGTGGGAATGAGTCGTACGAGTGTCTAAGAACCGAGATCGTAGACGTCTCCTGGCGGGAGTGCTCATTGACGCAGTCTTCTTCATCTGGGACATGTTTTGCGAGGTAGAAGGGGAAAGGCGAGGTTACAATTACAGTCACGTATTAAATAACAAAAGGAGCGTGGCACAGTGTGCCGCGTCTGGTGAGAGAGGGCCACGAGGGGCCATGGCATGAGGGTGGCCATGACGAAAACAACTTCGCACGGGGCGCGACTGCGATTCAATGTCCTACTGTGCGTGTACGTCACGATTTTGATTTCGATACGTTTGGTTGTGTCCGGGGAAAAATCGATTGCTTAGATAGCAGGGACTCGAGTGAGGGTTTGGGAGGTGCAGGTCGGACGAGGGGCTGACTTGCATGGGAGTGCGGCAGGTGTGATGAGTGGGTGCGATGGGCCTGGCTTGGGCTGGCTGTTGTTCGGGCCATCTGTTTCAGTTTCGCCTCCATGAGGGCGATCTTATTCTTCGTGCTATGCAGAATTCCATGGAATCGGATGAAAACACGGGTAGCGCGGTCACGTACCCGTCGGTCCTTCCTCCAGCGCCTTCACCCGTCTTTAACAAGCTGAGTGTCGTTGGACGACCCGCTTCGCTCATAACTTTACGGGCTTTACCTCCAGCCGTCGAGTTGTTTGCATTATCGAGTGGTGCTTGCTGAGCATACGTTACCACGATTTTCCTTCCCCTAACGAGCTTTCCGTTTGTAGCTGACAATGCCCTTTGTGCGTCCTGAACATATGTGCACCATTAGCATTCCATCTTGGTCATGTGATCGAAATCTCAGGCGGTAGGATCTGACCCCGGGTCACCTGCTCGTCCATGTGCATGACACGAGAAGGATGATAATGTAAATAGGAGTACCCGGGGTCAGCAAGGGATGATTGGAAAAGTTAGGATGGAGGACATACGTCTTTATTTGCATACTGCACAAACGCGTAGCCTCGAGGTTTGCCTCTCAGTGCACCGGTCTTGTGAAACAAGAAATCCAAATGGGAAACCTTTCCGAACTTGGAAAAAACCTGGACCAGTGCGAATCTGTCCCGGAGTTAGACCCCCACGTCTGAAACCATGGGTCGAGCTACCCACTCATCAACAGATGGGTGTAGATTTCCGACGTAAAGACGGTCCGGAAGAAGTTGTTTCGGAGCAGGCAGGGGGGTCGACGGTTTGTTTTGAGTCCGCGATTCTTTTTCCTCGGAGGGGAACGAGAGGTGAGGATTCGCCGAGGAAGACGAAGTCATGGGTGTCCCTGGGTCAGGCATGACGATGACGGTGGTGGGAGACAACCGAGTTAGGTCCGATCACACTTTTCCCACACACTCCTCTCACCCGTTCCGATAATTTTCTTCCGAACCATGGATTCAACCGACCTCTTTTCTTTCCTTGAACAAGCCCCAGACGCGCTGGAGAAAGGTTTGGATGAAGTCGACATAGCGGACGTTCCTACACGGAAACGCAAGACCAGCACATCTGTCGAACAGCCTGTTCAAAACGGAGAACCATCACACTCTGACGAAAACGGGGTCGGTTTACCCTCACATAAGAAACAGCGTCTCGCCTCCCCCGTCCCAATCGTTCTCGATGAGGTCGAAGTTGAGGCTAAACGCGAGGTTAAAGTCAGCGCCGGCCTTATGAGTGCCGAGACGGACGAGGCCGGACTACGGTTAGAACTCAGACATCAGGCGCGTCGTCCCCTCAGTATCTCGAGTCTGCATATTAATTAGAATGTCTACAGGTTAGACATCAAGTCGCTGTGCCTCCAGGTTATCCATATGTTCCAATATCCCAACACATCCCACTGGCAAAACCGGCACGAGAGTACAAGTTCATCCTTGACCCCTTCCAACAGCTCTCAGTGAACGCTATTCAACGAAATGAAAGTGTGCTTGTCTCGGCCCACACCAGTGCCGGAAAAACTGTCGTCGCCGAGTACGCTATTGCCCGATGCTTAGAGAACAAACAAAGGGTGATTTACACTAGCCCAATCAAAGCCCTCAGCAACCAAAAATACCGTGACATGCGCGCTGAATTTGGGGATGTTGGTTTGATGACCGGAGACGTGACCATCGACCCCTCCTCTACTTGCCTTGTCATGACCACAGAGGTACGTCGCGTGTGGGTAAACGCGATTCAAATCACTAATATCGAGAAGATTTTGAGATCGATGCTTTATCGCGGCTC
>QFEV01000052.1:0-35437 GCA_003316405.1 Thelephora aurantiotincta
AAATACATCAAGACTAATTACACTGCGGATCGTATGGTCCTCGTTGGAACCGGTGCCATTGATCATGCGAAGCTCGTTTCCCTTGCCGAGAAGCACTTTTCTTCCCTCCCTGTCTCCCCCAACCCAATCCCTCTGGGCCGCTTTTCACATCCAAAGACTGAATTCATCGGCTCCGAGGTTCGCGTCAGGAATGACGAACTCCCCACTGCTCACATTGCCATCGCTGTGGAGGGTGTAGGTTGGAGTTCGTCTGACTACTTCCCAATGCTCGTCATGCAGTCGATATTTGGAAACTGGGACCGCTCCTTGGGATCCTCGTCCCTCCTCTCCTCCCGTTTGTCCCATATCATTTCTTCCAATAACCTCGCCAACAGTTTCATGTCGTTCTCGACCTCTTATTCCGACACCGGTCTCTGGGGTATCTACCTCGCGAGCGAGAATCTCATGAACCTTGATGACCTCGTCCATTTCACCCTCAAAGAGTGGACAAGAATGTCGATCGCCCCCACAGAGGTGGAAGTCGAGAGGGCCAAGAGCCAGCTCAAAGCTAGCATGCTCTTGGGCTTGGATGGGACCACCGCCATCGCTGAGGATATCGGGAGGCAATTAGTCACCACAGGCAGGCGTATGACACCAAGGCAGATCGAGTTCGCCATCGACGCTGTTACTCCCGGAGAGATCCAGCGTGTCGCCCAGAAATACCTTTGGGACAAGGATGTATGCCATGTTCTCCGTTCTCCTTGATTATCCCTCCCCGCTAAAAGTTACTTCTAGATTGCTCTCGCTGCCGTCGGTTCGATTGACGGCCTGCTCGACTATAACCGTATCCGCAACGACATGTCCTCTATGATTTATTAATTTGATCCCCCATACGTAGAACTCCTTACGGTAGACCAACCACTAAAATTGTCCTTCGTAATCCAGGGGTCGGCACCGTCGGGGGTGAAATCCTGAGAGCTCAGACACTGGTCCCTAGCGAGGTGTACGAATCCATAAATGTCTGCAGGCCAAGCATATCGAGTTGCCGACGTTACAACGTTCCGCGCGCTGGCCCTTCATGATCGGATCGGAGACATCAGCACGCGTCGCACTTCCTCCCTCTGCCTTGATGAGCACAACGGTGCCCAAAGTCATGGCTGCCGTCAAGAACGCCTCTAGAGGCAGTCTGCGGCCTACCCGACGTGCACCGGAGATATGCAAACCCTTAAAGAGGGATGAACGTGGTTTGCCAATCCCACACGTCAAGAGCCTCGTCCTCCGAGACACCCACCAGTCACGGCTACAGGACCACTACTACAACACCCTCCAGGATGACTTGATGTACATGACATACGTACATGAGTCCTCTCCACGCCCCCCACCACGAACCATCCGCCTCGCCTACGATCCAGAGGACCCGTATACCAAAAACCGTCTCAACCCTCCCGTTGGCGGTTCACAACTCGGAAAGAAACTCCCTCCCCCCTCCACTCCCCACAATGTCGTTCAGCTCGAGCGCATCCAAATCCACACCATGGTAAAGGAGGCGATCAACAGCAAGAGTAATCTCCTTGGCGCAATTGCCGCTTTTCGTGCTATCTCGGGGGAGAACCACAAGGGTGGTGGTGTTCACACTTTGGAAGGCGTGCAGATCGTCCGTGCCGTCAAGACCATCGGAGGTTGGTCACGTGCGGGAGCCCCGCTGGGTGTCAAGGCTGACCTGAAGGGTCCGAAGATGTACGACTTCTTGTCAACCCTCGTAGAGTTTGTTCTCCCCCGACTGCGCGAGTTTAACGGTGTCCAATTACCCGGCTCTTCCTCAAATGTGCAAACCCCCGCCGGGGTGAGCGGAGTCGTTAGCTTTGGTCTACCACCAGAAGCCATGGGGCTGTTCCCTCAGATTGAGGTTAACCTCGATTCATATCCGAAGAGTTATGGAATGCACATACACTTCATCACCAATGCGGAAGGACAGGGGGCACAGAACAAGGCTAGGGTTTTGCTCAGTGGGTTTGGTGTACCGTTCATTAGAAAGTAACCTTCGTGGTACGTCCTTCTCACATCCTGCCCATTTGGCTTACCCTATATGAACCAACTCACGTCCTTAACCCAAGATAATATCTCCCCAAAACAACATCTCCCTGCTTAGTATAGAATATCCTCTACATTAATCCAGGGGATCATTGCTGCTGATATACAAAAACCGCCTACCGCTCGATCGCCAGCTTTGAGGTATATACCACCTGATGGAGTGACAACAAAAACGTACAAATGCGAACGAAAACATTCTAGAAGTGCGACGCGAACAAAGAGACTACGGCCCCTCGGTTCTCTGCCATTGAATGTCATTCAATCGACTCCTCGACAACCGAGTGCGAGCCCCACCGGTACCACTTGTTCCTGAGGGTACCGAGTTGATATTTGCTTGTTCCTGCGGGGGCTGTGATCGCCCCGCATGTCGAGTCAACAGGACGTTTTCTGATGCGGTCCTCCTAGCTTTCTTCTGATATCTTGGAGACCCTACACTGCCGGTTATTCCTTCCCGCGAGGATGCGGAGCTTCCCAAACCGGCGGGGATACTGGGTTTCAGGGCTGGGGCGAGGGTGGGCGTGATCTCCCTTGCCAGTTCCCTCACTAGTACAGCTCCATCTTCCTTGCTCAGCTTAGCAACTATTTCGTAGATCCCATATCTCTCGACCAGGATAGCACGGTTGGGATGGACGTCGCAAACCGTCTTAACAATCCTCAGGAGATTGAGCCGAACGAGCGCCTTGTTGTGCCCGAGCCGATCGATTACACGTCTGAAAAACTGTGATTTGGCGATTCCGATGGCGATGTTGGTGGATAGGCGACAGATCTTCAAAAGGGGGTCTAACAGTCCCTCGAACGAGTTGGCTTTGGCGGAGACGAAACACTTCAGCAGTACTTCCAACGCCTCCGGCTTCAATAGTTGGTCCTCGACTCGAGCGGTCTCATCTTGCAGCCTGCATGGTTTGAGAAACCCCGCATCGTTACACAAAACAACAAATACAGACCAAGAATGAATTGCTTCCAATGCGCTGACTTGAAAGTAAGGATCGCTCAAGAGTTTCACGTACATCCCTAGCCCGTCGTGCTGCCACAGGAGTTTCCTGCAGCTCTTCCCAGCACTTGCGAGGTCACATAGAATCGGGAGCGCAAACTGCTTGAGAGGGGACTTCGATTCAATGACGCGCTTTAAGCTGGGAATTATTCCAGCCTGTGCGGCTTCCTCCTGCCGGGACTTGTTCAAGCGGCAGAGGTTGTAACATGTTTGAAAGATGTGGTTAGAGACCTCCTGTCAATGGATAAGCATGACGCCGGGAATTTTCTACGCAAATATGCTCACCGCATTGTACGATCCAGAACTCTGTTCATCCAGAAGTCGGATTAGGATTTCTAACGCATTGGCGTTTTGCAGTACTTCGAGCAACGTGGCATTCATTGAGAGGTGTTTTACGGCCTTGAGCATATTAACAAGGTACCGCGGCTCTAAGAGTTCGCAGGCCCGGAGCAAACCTGGAAGGATTTAGGACAGAACATCAGGAAATGAACGCGTTAGAAGACTTACGCCGCACGATCTTCCTCGTTCCCAAAGCATTTCGAACATGAATGTCCGATTGTGTCACTTGCGAGAACACCAGCACGATTTGAACAATTTTTTTCTTCATCTGATCCGCGACCTCACCACGGTTGGCCATCATGTTGAGCAGTGCGGATGTTAGTGGATCAAGCAACCCCTCCCGAATAAACATTCGACAAAAATCGTTCTTGGTCGTGGGGCTTTGAAGTTCGAAGACGCTACTGATTCCGTTTAAAGCATCGACGACAAGTTCGCTTTGCTCGGCATAGTCTTCATCTAAAAGATCGACCAATACCTTTAATCCTCGGCACCTAGGAAGAGTTTAACCCCAGGTTATGGCTCTCGACTCCTAACGTACGAGATAAACATCTGCAAGGTGAGGACGGAGGTATTGCACAGGAGGCGAATGAAATTCGAGGCCTCAAGCCGACATTCAGAGGGGTACTTCTTGGAAGCAAAGCCTGCGAGTCTACGTAAGTGTGGACCTCTCATCGCAGTGGGGGTTGCTTTACCCATCACAACTGGAATGCCACTAACAGGGAATCAACGCGTTGAAAAAAAATGCGGGGACAAAATCGATACACACCCAATCAAACAAAAACTTTCAAGAAATCCCGCATCTTCAGTGACAAGCTGGGCAGAATGAGGACACTTCCAAAACATGGGTTTAAGAGGAACAACGTACTAGATTTACGATGTGGAGGAGCTTCATGTTCACTTCTCTTGAACAATTTCCTTCCAGGACTTCAAGTATCGCAAGCATTCCATGGGAAGAAACGAGTTGCGAAAGCATTTCCGGGGTATCTGTGAGAATGGTGAGCTGGGTAAGAAGGAATGTGAGTGGGGATCACGGCAAAAAAGAAAAACCGGAAGAGTACCAGCTGGTTACAGGCTTCCTGTAACTGGGAATCGGGTGCGGCAGGTGTGAGTTCGTCGATCAGTTGGTTGACAGAATTGCAGAGACGGGCATGCTTGTCTCTCTGGAGGTTTGCTTCTAGGTCATCTTCGGCAAACCCTTCGTCAATCTACAAGAATTCAGAGTTTTGCGGCAGTAGGAGGGGGTTAATTCGCCTCGCCTCTGCAAATGGGTCTTCTTCATCAGAGTGTTCGTCTCCAAGCTGGCGGGGTCACGTCAGCCCCAGAAAAGGCAAAAAAATTCTAGAATATACCAACCCATGATTTATTTGAAAGTCGTGTTGTGAGCTGGAGTGGTAGTGCCGCTGTAGTCATATAAATATAAGAGGCGCTAGCTTATGCATTGGACACCCACTTGGGCCGCTTGGTTTAGCAAAGAACACGTCGTCGTAGTCTTCATCATCGGTTTCTGCATATTTGTTGAACTCCGCACTTTTACTTGACGCACGCCTGGTCTCAGATCGGCCATAAGAACCAGCGCTGGAAGATGACCTGGAGTGAGAACGGGCAGATTTCAAGCCGCTGGGTAGCTGCAGGGGTCGAGTGAATGGACTAAGAGATCGTTGCTTAACGTCGGGTAAGGGTGCTGTCATAGGGCCAGGACTGATAGGGACAACCCCGATTGTCTTGATGTCGTCCGGGTGGAAAAGGCCTCTTCGTGAAGGGTTCTTGTTCTGCGAAGTGGTGGGTTGTGGGTACGATGGGGGAGGAGAGGGAAGATCGTACCCGGAAGTCTGCGAGTTTCCCAAGTAATTGCTCGTCGTCTTCGTCGCCCGCAAGGTCGGAGTAATCCTCGACGATGGGACCTATATCCGTAGAAGGAGGTTTCGCAAGTGGGACGGTCACACCAAGGCCAGATGGACTGCGCGTGGGTCGTATTGTCCGTGCGTTATCATCCGTCTCTTGCTTTTCCTCCTCTGTCACAGGTTTATCCAGGGCTGCAGAGTAACATCAGCGAAAAGAAAGCTAGGTCCCGAAGCAGGATAATACCACCTTGTAATTTCGTCAGGGATATGCCCTCCTCAAAATCATCGTCCCAGTTATCAGTTTGTTCCTCCGGCGGCTGGAGCACAAAGTGAAGAGGCATCGGTTCACGAATCTGAGTAGAGATCAGAGGTTTGGTGTTCATGTTGGACAACGTGCCGGCCTTCCACGCGTTGAGCATGGAGATAGTTGGCTGGGAACTGCCAGATGTAGAAGCAGACAGAGGGCTTGTGGATCCTGCGTGAAAAACCGACTCGCTAGGAGAATGTGGAGAGGGAGGCCGGTAGTGTGATCCTGGGCGACTCCGTACAAGATGCTTCGAAGGCCGCGAAGGGGCTGGAATAGAATTACAAGTGTCCATTGGAAATCGAAAAAAAAACGTACACCTCAACGCTTCGTTCCACTCTTGGACTTTCAGGACCGCATCATCGAAGTTATAGTTGCTCCGGGGTCTCCTGCCATCGGCAGCAGACGGGGTCCCTTGTTGTGCCTCTAGTTGCTTCCTCGCCTGGACCATCCACGAATGTCGGAGGAGCTTCTTTGCAGAGATGCGGAGATTTGCGTCTTTCTGGAAGCAGTGGTAGAGGAAGTCCTTGACGATTGGCGAGGCACCCTCTGGTATCGGAGGGCAGTCATCCTGCACTATCCGAAAGAGGGCGGGCATGGGATTAAGGAAGTGATACGGTGGTTTGCCCTCGAGCAATTCAATCACCACACAGCCTACGCTCCTAGATGGAGTTTATTACCCATTTTCGTCCAAGCAGTTGTTGACGTACCAGATGTCGGAGGCAGTTGTAGCTCCGGATTGCTCGATAACCTCAGGGGCCACTAAAGCATCTTGAGTAGTGTCTCAAGATCAAAACCCCGACACATACTCCAATATGGGCTCCCGACGACGGCATCGTCGCGGGCCGCGGTTGTGGTATTTGCGGCGACTCCGAAATCAGCAAGCTTAACACAGCCGTCCTTGTTTGTTAAAATATTTGCGCCTTTGATATCTCGATGTATTACACCCTGATCGTGAAGATATACCAACCCTTCGAGGACCTGGCATATGTACACGGCCACCAGATTTTCAGGAAATTTTCCAAACCGTTTGCAGATAGCGTGTAGGGATCCATTCTCACAGAACCTGCGGGACCGAAGTTAAGGAAAGTTAGGAACACAAGATATAACGCACTCTAGGATAATGTACAGGAACTCCCGTGTCTTGAAGAACCCCTTGTATTTGACAATATTCGGATGCTGAACCTGGGTTAGCAGGTGAGCTATACTTGGTACGTGCACACACATTCAGGTTTTTTAGAAGGTCGATCTCTGACTGAGGGAGAGGGGTGCGAGTGAGTGGTATGTGTGACGGTGCGGGAGGAGACACATGCCATGATTTGGGATATCTCGCCCTTTGGTATATTGGCTAACGTGATCTCCTTGACGGCCACAGTCTCTCCCGTGGCCCAATTTAGGGCACCTAAGCACGAGTGAGGACACCACGGGCAATTCGGAGAGGTCGAGAGAACGCACGATAGACCTGACCGAACGCGCCCTTCCCGAGACAATCACCGAGTTGCTGATACAGCCACTGTGAGCGAAATTGCAAAGCGACGGTGCTTGCAACCGTACGTAGTCATTCAACAACCTTGGAGTGCCGTTTCCAGAACTTGAGGGCGTATTCGCACCTGGCGATGGCGATGGCATGCGGATCGGCAGGCAGGGTATATCGTCGATGCGGGGCTCTTCAGGGAGGAGGGAACGGAAAGAGAGTGTGTTTGGGCGTGATGATTGTCGGTGAAGTGACGGCTTCCACTTTTACTGTCTCGAGCTCATCCACCGTCACGCTCGTGGCGGAGGAACTTCGCTCAAGCGTGATCGCAGCCAACCTCGAGGTCACTGCGGACGTTTCATAGCAAAGCACTGGCAGGCAGAATCCTCCATCGGATATTCCAGCGTCCAAGGGACAGCAGACGAATACTCATTACGGTATCCGACGGAAATAAGGAGTAGATAGGCGAGTAGATATGTATGTGATACAGATACACAATGATTTCCTTGTCGTAGTGCTAGTGGTGCGGGGTAAAGATCAGTATTTAAAAGGGTGCCGGTTGATTATTGTACTTCATCCAAGTCCAAGTCCAAAGCAAAAGTAAGGGCAGTCAAAAATAACACACACCAAGAACGCGTCGAATGAAGCGAAGACCAGTACCGATGATGTTCCAAACGAATAAAGAAAAATATCGCGAAGGAAAACGAACAAGTAAATCAAGCATGATCGTGTCCTTGAAGCGAATGTGAAGGCGGCAGTAGCGGGTCCTGTGCTGTGTGATCGAGGGAACGCATTCTCGAATGTCGAGCCATGCCAGGTGCTGGCAGTCCACTCGACGACGTCCGCGTCCTCGAGGAGGTTGGCCGTGATGGGTAACTACTCCCATCGGAGGACCTGCCGCGGTTGTGGGCTCCGACTCCGGCCATTGAATTCCTCGTTCCGGGGTCCTCTCCCCAATCTTGGCCCACATCTTCTAGAGGAGATTCAACAACAGGGAAATGACTATCGCTCCACCCGATTGACGAACGTGGTTGAGAAGCAAGAAGAGGTTCCGATGGATTGGTTTCGCTAGGGGTCCGGAGGTGCATACTAGACCAACCGCTCCTTCGGCGGGCAGAGCCCTCCACCCCCACCAGCTCTGGTGAGGACTGAGGGAAGGCCATGAGTCCGAGCCTTCGTGACAGTCTGGCTTCGTCTGGTTCACCGATTCCCATCCCCACCATCGTGGCTTGGTCTGGAAACGATGGGACTGAGCGTGAAGCAGTGGAATTCCTCCCCTTCTTTTCCTTTCCGGGTCTGCCGAAGTAAACCAGACCAAATTCATCGACCAACATCTCCTCGCCATGATCCTGATCTTCTGGTTCAACTTTTGTCCGGGAAGTGTCTGTCGTGTAGATCGAGTGACTACCTTTCCGCGACATATATTCGTCGAGTTTGAGGTCTCGTAACTGAGCTTCAGTGAGATCGCCGGAACCCGTTGCCCCGGACTCTACGCGCCCGAGCGGAGTACCGTCGGGTGAGTCAGGCAGGTTCCCGGCATCCGAACTACTGCCGGCGTCGAGCACCTTCCCCAAGGACAGGTTCCACTTTCTCCGTTGCCAGCAGAACCTAGCGGCAAATAGCAAAAGTGCAAAGACAAAGATGCCAACCAGCCCTAGGAGAACCTTTAACCCGACCGACAATCCGTGGTTTGATGTCCCTCCCGAAGCGGAATGTTCTAGTCCATTGTCAGAAGAGCCGACGGACGACAGCGGTTTTCCGAGCACTCTGACAGTGTGGAATTCATCCAGGGCGACCTCAGGATTCGTGAGGCCTATGAGCCCGAGCCTTGGACGGATCTGGAACGTTTGGTGGTTATCTGCCGCCCCCGTATCGAAGGACCCGTTTGCGAAAGGAACATCATGGGCGAGGACCGTGTACACGCTTCGGAGGAACGGAACGCCGAGAATCATATCACTGAGGTGAGTTGAGTTCAGGAGATCGTCCGCAGCTTGGATCGTGCCAATGCACATCTGCGAGGATCGGTCTTGGCCGGTCGTGAGGTCGAGCGGATGGAGTGGGATAGCCATGCCATTCACGGAGATGGTCATGTTCAGAGGGGTTTTGCATGGGACATAATCTGTACAGCCGTTTGTCAGTATCACACCAATAGAAGTGAGGGAGATCGATCACAGTTTTTATCCTGAGCAGGGTGGATATCCAGTGCCCCATAGATACCGTTTGCAATGGTAGATGTTGTGAGGATCACGGGCACTCCCGTGTCCAGAACAGCGGATGGAAAAGCCGAACCGCTGCTCGAAGGACCTGTGTTAACCTCTTTTCGTATCCCATCTACGTAGACAGTTATTGCTGTGATGGTGGTTTTCCAAAACATGACACCGTTGCCTTCGGAAACGAGGTAGGAATAATGAACCTTGCCCGGTTCAGGGACGTAGCCGGCGGGATGTCTTCCAATTCCCATCAATGATGGGATTTTTGTCGAACCAGGTCGTTCAAGGAGGAAGGAAATGAAACGCGAAGCTGGGGCCTCATCCATCCCGAAGAGGTTCGAGGCCCATGTAGCACCATCCGCGCCGGTTGGATCCCCTGCACGGAGTTCAGAAGCTATGACCGAATTAGGAGGCAATGCAAGTCCAAGGATGCCGCTGAATCCATCGAGGGGTTCATCCTTGACTTCACTAGCGGCAGCTAAAGGATTGATAGTGAGGACACTACGGCGCAACCAATCGCGAGTAGACATACCAAGTGCTTGATGCTGGATAGTATAACCGCCGACACTGACCTTGTCCCAGACAATTGAACCAGCCGCTCTGCCAGCGATGTAATTAATTTCGAAAGGCTGATTTGTGGGAAGGGATCCGGAGGGGTCGTATAGGCGACCACCTGCACTGCCACAGGTTGTACACGATGTGGAGGCTACCCACTAGAATTGAGTCAGGTTGAGATGTAGGAGGGGATCGCAGGAAGACGGACCAAGTCGGATGACCCCGTGTCAAGCTGGAGGGGGAATTGTTGGTTCTCGCCGACGGTGACATTAAGAACGTAGGTGCTGGAGATGAAAGATGAAATTAACAAGGGCGCGGATCTTACGGTTGGACGAGATATTCGGCAAAGAGCAGGTCGCGGATCCTTGTGGGAAAGGGACTCACGGTGATCCTGACTTTGTGTAGAGGAACTGAAGAGGAATAACAATTCCATCCGCACCGCCGGGACCTTCTGTTGACAGCGCTCTTTTCTCTGATAGTGTCTGTCCGTCGTGTGTATCCGGACGCCGGGTCCAGCCACGGGTCTGAGCGGGCATATGGAGGCGGTGGGTGAGGGGGGGAGGGTCGGGAAAGAATGGAGTTGCAGGACACTGGTCCGGGCAGTGCCAGTCAAGGTGAAGGGGGAGAGAGGGGAGGGTGGGTGAGATCAACGGACTGGGAGGTGTCAGGTTTGAATGGGACTAGCCCGCACGGGTGGAACCCTCCAACTGACGCTGCCGTCGCGATTTGTAGTCTTTTCTAATATGGATAACAAACGCATTGTATGCGAGACTACAAACCATAACAAAGGGTAACAAACCGCGTAAGCGCTTCCCCTGGCAGTGGCGCCCTCCAGAGGCAGGGCCCGTGACCCTAAGACGTGACTGCGTGACAGAACCGCCCTTTGCAAGCCGACCGTCGACAGCGACGACTACTCAGACCACAACCACGAACAATGGCCGAGATCAGAAGAAAACTCGTCATCGTGGGCGACGGTGCTTGTGGAAAGGTCTGCATCCCCAACAACCTCTTCTTTGTTCCACCTCATCCCTTTCTTTCCTCTAGACTTGCTTGTTGATAGTCTTCTCCAAAGGAACCTTCCCGGAGGTACACACTGGCACTTTCCCCCACTCTCCTTGACTAACAATCCCATCTGCGTCCAGGTTTACGTCCCGACTGTCTTTGAGAACTATGTTGCCGACGTAGAGGTTGACGGAAAAAACGTCGAACTCGCATTGTGGGATACCGCCGGCCAGGAAGACTACGACCGCCTTCGTCCACTCAGCTACCCAGATTCTCATGTTATCCTCATCTGTTTCGCTGTTGACTCGCCAGATTCTTTGGACAACGTTCAGGAGAAGGTTCGTTCTCCAGTCCCGTTATCTTTTGTCTCGTGACTCAATTTACCTTCAGTGGATCTCCGAGGTCCACCACTTTTGTAGTGGTCTTCCCGTTCTCCTCATTGGTTGCAAGAAAGATCTTAGACGTGATCCTCGAGTCATTGAAGAGTTACGAAGGACGAACCAGCGACCGGTCACTCCTGAAGAGGTATGATACACCGCTCCAATTGTTTCTGATGATCGATCACTCATGCACATGCACTGTTAGGGTATGGCCGTAGCTCAAAAGATCGGCGCCAGAAACTATGTCGAATGTTCAGCACGGACTGGGGAAGGCGTCAGGGAAGTTTTCCAGCACGCCACTCGTGCGGCCCTCTTGACCCGAACTAAGAAGAAGCCCCACGGATGTCTCGTTATCTAACTCACCCAGGGTACCATTGCCTTGCATTTACCGCGGGATTTGCCTCATACCCTCCCTCTTTGTTTCTCTCATGTCATTCTTACGTTCCGCCAGGAACCCTGTTCGGTGTTGCCTTGCCATCCGTGTACTCCTTATCATACGAGCCTTTGTGTTTCAGCTCCAATACTTGTCATCGATAATACACCCCCTCGTGTTTCTAACCAAGCGCCTTTGTGTTTGACTCTCAGCTTTCCCGGCCCGGTCTGAGTGCAGATAAGAGAGGGGAACTGACTCAAGACGAGGGCCCCAACGGCGTGTCATCGAACGCGCGAGATGAATACAAGAGGCAGAAGACGAGAGGAACGAGACATTGGCGGGCTCGGGCGAAGGGGCTCCGAGGTGTGATCAAGGCGCTTGAACTGGCGCGTTGCCGCAACGCTTGCACCCGCGAGCATGTGTTACATCGTTCAATGTCAGCGTTATCTGTGCAGATCTCGGGGATCCCACGGTCCCCCATCTCTCGCCGGAGGGACATCCGATGTTTGTAGGACGTCCATGATCGGAACGGAGCAGCGCTCACGACCCCGCAGTCACCATTTCACCATAGACGGCAACGTGGGGGTTTCCGGCCCTGGTTCATCCTCAACCACGATGCAGCCAACAGGCCCTCTCGGAACAGAGGCTTTCAACGATCCCCGTGGCCCAGATGCCCCCTCGTCACCGTATGTTTCCCCCTGATTCCGTCTCGAAAGAACGAGGAACCGAGTATTTGCTTCATTCGCAGGCAACTCGCCGCTGCAGGGAACCTGTGGGACATAATCAGGAAGACCACTCACAATTCACACCTTCCTGTCTTCCGAATCCCCCCGGAAGTTCTCGAAGCTATCTTCCTTCGACTCTTGGAATCCATCAGGGTCACCAACCTTCATGGAACTGCAGAACCCGGATCGTTCAGCTTTCTATTTGTATGCCGCTACTGGTACGAGGTGGCCGTAAACGCCCAGAACTTGTGGTGCTACTGGGATGGCAAGCCTGACCGTTGGCCAACCTTCCTCGACCGTTCCAAACGAGCCCCTCTCCACCTCCGCTTCTTTTCCGGCGACGCAAAGGCTTCCGGGGAAAACAAGGCCGCTGAAGCGGCAAAAGAGATGTTCCAAAGCCTCGAGGTCCAAAACCGGTTTATCGACATAGATTTCCACGGCGCAAGATACTTTGTGGACATGTACCTTGGGCTCTCCAAGAACTGGTCCCGTCCGGAACACCCCTCCCCCTTGAAATCCCTCCGCCTGAGACCAGCCGACGATCACCTCGCAACTCGCGACGTCTCCCAGACTCCCATCATCGTTCCGAGCCATTACTGGTTGAAGCTCTTCCCCGAGCTTGACGAGCTCGAGCTCCACGATTGCAGATGCGATTGGGACGCCCCGATCTTTATCACCTCCTCCCTCAGGCGTCTTTCCATTGTGTGCAGGGATCCTCGCTTCAATCCCAAGATGGCGCAGATTGAGACCATGATCTACGCCAACCGTGCCTTGGACCACCTCGAACTCAGCGCACCCGCACATTGTCAACCGTCCCGGACTCTGAGCCCATCTCTTCCATTCCTCCAAACCCTTGGAGTCCATGGGATGCTCCCCGATGCGATCACCCTCTTGCGCTATCTCAATTCCCCCAGGACACTCGAACGTCTCAACCTCGTCCTTATAATCGATGTGTTTGGAGAGCTCGACTTTGGAGGACCTTTCCTTCGGGGATTCCACACAGAGAGGACTACGGTCCGTTGGGTGGACCTCGAGTTGAAGAACTCTTCCATCGTGGTCAGAAGTTTCAGCTCCCTAGACAATACATCAGAGCCCTTCTCTACCATTGAAATCCTCCAGGGGCATCGTCCACAACCGGCAGGGACAAGGCTTTGGCAAAAGCTGAACATCTACTCCGTATGCAGTGCCGCCCTCCCACTGGAAAGCGTCGAGAAATTCTCCATTAGAGGTGAAGGACGGTTCAGAGCCGGTTGGTCGCAGGATGCCACAAGGTTCTTCGAGGTTATCTCCCCCACCCTGGGAGAGATCGAGGCTTTCGGAGAACACGCGTCCGGTGGCATCCTGGAGGCGCTCACACTCCTTCCTACTCGGGACGCTCGTAGTTCCGGGTTTAGCCTTTCTGCAAGGTCCCGGCTCCCTAACCTAAAATCCCTTAGAGTGGTTGGCGTGGACCTAGAAGGGTACACGGGGGACGCGGTGGTTCCCTTCCATCGTTTGCTCAGGCACTGCATGGAGGACCGCCGAGATGC
This sequence comes from Thelephora aurantiotincta, assembly GCA_003316405.1. Taxonomy (NCBI): domain Eukaryota; kingdom Fungi; phylum Basidiomycota; class Agaricomycetes; order Thelephorales; family Thelephoraceae; genus Thelephora; species Thelephora aurantiotincta. Next base: position 13,794 of record QFEV01000052.1, read on the forward strand.
GTGGCCGAGATTCGGTGTCAGAAGGTTGAAGAGGCTGGAGCTCTACAATTGCAAGCCGCATGACTTGGATGACAAGCGTAAGTACAGGACAATCCTTATGTGACCAAGGTCTCGTTTGAAACCCAGATCCAGCGTCAGTCATGGTTGATCTTCAGGCCATTCGAGAACTTGTCGACGAATTATTCATGGGGACCTCCACCCCTTACCAATTTGGCCCCAGTTTGTAAATTCGATGTCGCAGAACACCGCGTCCCATATGGTAAGCTGTTTTTAACATTCCAGGCTGTCAGCATCCCCTCACACTTCATGGCATGCACTGTAGCGTCTTGCGTCCGAGTTTTCCTTCAAGTTCCATTCGGACGACTAGGCATGACCTTATGATCGTTACGTTAACTATATGCAGTAAGACCACCGTCTCGTCTCCTTACCCTGTAAAGTGCATCGCGTACAATATATCTTTAATATCTTTAATAAGCGTTGTTCCCCTAGTACCCGAGTTTGGGGGAAATGCTGTCGTCACCCACGATCTCTCGCGTACGATGTTACATTATATTGACGCAAAGACGTGTTACACAAATTTATGTTTGATTCAAAACTCAAATCGAATCCATCTTCCCACCAGCCACTTCATTCCGCTCAACAAAACCGAGGATGCGGAGACGAAAGCCTCCGAGAGTTTTTTGCAGGATGTTCAGAGACCTTAAGGTACCGATTTGTTTAGAATTTGTACTTTGTCGTGGTCCTCGACAAGTTGTACGCGGTAGATATAAGCGTAACGTGGCTATCATCGGCTCGGCATCAGATCAAGTGTTCACAACAGGAGAAAGAAACCTACGTGAAGCCCTGAACGGCATTACCCAGTCCCTCGCCCGAAGTCGAGATCTCTTCTGTGCACAAGCCGACGTGATTTAAGTAATGCAAGAAGTCCTCGAACATTGTCACAGCCTTCGCCAGCATCGTTTTGTCGTATTCTCCAGCACGAGTTAATGCTTCGATAGTCCTGTTAAGCGAGTGTTGTGTTGTGAGGAAAATGCAATTGGATGCCCGGGGAAATAGTACGGAACGCACCACAAGGTGCACAGGCAGAACGTGCCCTCTTCACCTCCAACGCCATCGTCGGCTTTGTTAACGTCATAGCGATATACAAGGTTCTGTGATGGGCGAATTGTGTCACCGGAGGGAATTCGGGTATCGGAAGTGACTGACGTTCGAAGTCAAACCCCCTCTCTCGGGACTCTTCAGCACTGTCTTGAGGGTGCTCAGGAATCTCGGATCAGATGGATTCATGAAAAAAACGAGCGGCATAATCATGATGCTCGAGTCGAGCACGTCTGTTTCCTCATACGACTGCCCGAAGATCTGCAAGTCCTTATTCCATGCTTTGTGCATAATTTGCTCGTAAAGTTCATCCCTGGCCTTGATCCACTCATTTCTATGTGGGCAGGGGAGGGAACGCTTGTCCGCCAGGCGCAGGCCTAGTTTAAGGAGCGAAAGAACATATAAGGAATAAGTTGGGTTGGAGGTCGCACTAATGACGGACCTCTATCCAGGGCGACCCTAAACATAGTTAGTAAGAGCTGATGGTAAGCTTCCACCAACAGACTTGAGCGTATCCAAAGTAAACGAACCATAGCATGATCTAGTAGGCAGGTAAATTCAACTCGGGGGTTAATTCAACTTCTTGCTTACCTTGGAGTACTACGGTTCAAGAAAACCGGTTAAAGCGAGCTGCGCTGAGTCACCAGTAATTGTGGATGAGGTAAGAAAAATACTGACAGTAAAATGTCTGTGCTTATTCCGAACCTCCCTGAAACACCCGCGGGGCGGTCAGCGCGAGATCCGGCAAGTTAAGTCCTGACATCAAAGGGTAGGTAGTGTTTGCCGTGAGAGGCTCACCAAATGGACCTGGGGACGGACGCGGATATCAGCAACAAGATGCCACAACGTTGTAAATACTTGCAGGTCTGGTTCATTACAGATCTTCACGACATCTAAAGGACATTTGCAATGAACACGAAAAATGGCCGCCGGGAATAGACTTACAATCCACTCTGAACAAAGAGTCGGGATCAACCAAGTAACTGGAGAAACCACGTCACTCACAGTTCTCGCACCGCAACCCTTGTGAGCGGGGATCGTCAGTAGTAGAAATGGACGTTACATCAAGCCCGGAACACGAGCAAGGCCGTGCGTCCTCACCACGTATCATATGACTAAAGAAATGGCGGTAAGCGGCGTTGACGTGGGGACAAAAGGGTAGGGTCCGGCGTACCAAAGGCCTTCCAAACTTCTGGCTGAGGTATACACAATCCATCCTGAGGGCGGGGAGAATATCAGTGAACCTGGAATTGATCAAGATATCAACAGCTGTAATCCACGAAATGTTGCTAAGCCCACTTACTCGGGCAAGAGCGCTAAAGTTGACATTCACAGTTCGCCATAAATGTCCTGAGGTGATCAACGATCATCAGTACCCATCTGGGTCACCCGGTTTCACAAAGTGGATAGGCACACTCTGGGACAGGTGAGAAAGGAAGTTTACCAATTGGATGTGATCGATCGCTCCATTGCCGATCCTGTGGGGATCACTGTCAGCATCGATATGCGCATCAAGTTCGGGGGAAACGGCAGTCGAGGAGAGTTCGTAGTGGAGAACACATGGATACATATGGTGCTGATCCATGTGGGTCTAAACGTAAAAAAGGAAAGGATGAAACTGACCTGACTGGCTTCGAGCCTTTATGACCGTCGAGGTGTGGTAATTCTTCTTCTGGGAAGATTTTGTCACCTGAAATCCGAAATGAGTTACAGATCGGAAGGACTTGTAGAATAACTGACCGTGGATAGTGTACATGATCTGAAGCGAACCATCGGGGTTTTTATTTTTGAGGCGTTCAAAGATAAAGTCCATAAAAGCTGTGACACGTGACGGATTGAGTGTCAGGTTTAGCGAGAGGGGGATCGTAGATACCATTTGCCTCATAGGTATAACCCAACCTGATGAGGGCATAAAGGGTGAAGGAAGAGTCCCGGATCCAAGACGCTCTGTAATCCCAGTTCCTCTCGCCGCCAATAAACTCTGGTAGGGAGAATGTAGGACTGGCTACGACGGCACCGGTAGGCTCGTAAATGAGCAGCTTCAGGGCCAGAGCACTCCGGTTCACGGCCTCCTTCCACGATCCCGTGTAGGTGGATCTATGGATCCAGTTGACCCAATATTGGTTTGTGGTCTACGGCGAAGAGCTGTATCATGGCAACAGTGCTTTGTAAAAACTATGCTCACGGTGAAAAGTTCAGAGAGAAGCTCTGGAGTGAGCAAAGGATCATCGGCGGCCCTGAATTTAGAGGCACCTGAGACAAGACTCTTATAGTCGATGCCCAACTCCTCGGCTATTTTGGGACTGGGCATGACTTTGTGAAGCGTCTTGTCCTTTTCTACGTCGGGGTTCTCAGAGTTGAGATCTCGTTTGACTTGGGAAGGTGTGAGGGATCTGAGGACGAAAGTAACGACCTGGCCTTCGACGAGATTGAGGTCAATGGATGCAGAAAGACCCAGGTGACCCTTTTTTGTCAGGTCCAATAGTTGTATGTCAACAGCAGGAGTGGGAACCCCGTCGACTACGCTCTCGGAAATATACCTGAAGTCGAGGGAGAGGTTCTGGGAGACAAAAATAGCCTTGTTGTGAGGTGAGGGATTTTCGAGACAACCGGGAACAGAATAATCCGGAAGGATGTGGGTGTCGTGTTTATCGCGAGCGTAGTTGAATGCGGGTGCGACCTCGACTCTGAGGGGGAAGACACCTCGGATTACCTGGATAGGAGAGATCGCGGTCAAGAATGGGGGCAGTCGGATGTAGAGAGATAGAGATTGACCGACCTCAACTCTGCGGATTAACCAGTGCAAGAGAGGACGACCGGAGCTGCTGGAGGTCTGGCGCGGAAGAAAATCTGCAACTTGAACCACACCATTCTCATTGAGGAATTTGGTTTGAAGGATCTGAGCAGGCGGAGGTCAGATCCGATGAGGTCGGGAGAGGGGAACGGGACGTACGTTCGAGGATGGGAGGTAGCTTTGCTTGGTGGAAAAGTTCACGATCGGAGTGATAGAAAGGTGACCACCCTTGTCTTTGTCGAGGATACGGGCGAAGACGGAAGGGGAGTCGAAATCTGGGACGCAGTAGGATTCGACTGGACGGACAGAGAGGTGAGAGCTGGACGGGGATCGGAACTATATGGAGTGCGTACTAGAGCCGTCCAAGCTGACCTGGAAGAGGAGGATCAGGGATCAATGGCAGGAGAGAGGACGGAAAGCCATCGTTGCTCACCAATGCCGCCGTTCTCAGATTCCCGATGCTATGGACCGGGGATGTCAGTGGAGACGGAGAGAAGGAAAGGCGTAGAAAACCTACAGGCCGTGGTCAGAGATTGCAGTGTAGCCTCTTTCTTCGCCAGAATTTGCGTTCCTGTATTGCATCCTGGGTGTTGCGCCTGGAGATCTGGATCCCAATTCTCTGCTCGTCCTGGCGGTGGTTATAAACCCTCGAGCTGCTTAGCAAATCAACACTATCGATGAGCCATCGATGCCCGGGCCGCTCTCAGCCGGGAGTGATTCGTATATGTTTCGCACCCCTGTGACCGTTTCGCATCTTTTTATCATCCGACACCGCTCAGCCCAAACTCAGCCCGAGTTGACCGCCCCAAACGCCGGCCTCACCCTGACAGATAGCTGTGCGATCTCCAAGCAGTAATATTTAAAATCTCCGCTGTCTTCTCTACCCTCACCACCCTCCTTCCCCCTGACTACGCCTTGGTTTGACGATGATTTCAAGGCTTTTCGTCCTTTCCGCAATCGCTTTATCCACCGTTGCCGCCCAAGGAGACCCTAACCTCATCGAGAAGCTCCTGGATGCCCCCAACGAGGTTGAGAGGCTCAAGCTCCTCCCCGATGAAGCGTTCAAGTTCGACTTCATCAACAGTCAGGTAGAGAAAACTGTCGGTGCAGGTGGCTTCACCACCTCCGCCAACGCCGCTAGTATGCCTGCTACCATCGGCAACGACATCTCTATCAGTACGCGAATCTTTTGCCCCCATCCCTGCTCAGCTCATGTAAGTATCCCTGTCTCACGTTCCACAGCTGTCGGTTTCATTAGGGGATGCGGTATGAACGTCCCTCACACCCACCCCAGATCTCCAGAATTCCATTATGTCACCAACGGCTCTCTCGCCACGGGCATGATCCCTGAGAATGGTGCCCAATTCGTCTTCAACAACATCAGCGCAAACCAGGCCACTCTCTTCCCTCAGGGTGCCATCCACTTCGAGTACAACGTCAATTGCGAACCTGTGACCTTCGTTTCCTTCTTCAGGGATTCTGATCCGGGTGTAATGTAAGATTTTCCTCCTCATCCACCTTCCCGATGTTGCTTACCCTCCTCTCTATAGCTCAGTGTCAGTATGAATTGCCATGCACGTTTCCGCTTCTTCCTTCGTTTGGCTGATCTCGTCGTTTTATCTCTCGTCTTAGCGCTCAGCAATGTGTGTATATCCTTCTCCTTCTCCAATCTCCGAAATGCGTTCCTTACGCGTTTCTTTGTCTGACAGTCTTCGGTTTGCCCGCTCCCGTTGTCGCCGCGGCCCTTGGCGTCGACAAATCCGAGATCGACAAGATTACCAAATTGGTTGGCACCCCTTTGCGTTTCATTCTCGGTCATCTGACTTTCTCATGTACCAGATCCCTGACGACGTCTCCTACGCTCTCGAGGAGTGTACCAGACGTTGTAATATCGCCCGTGGCAATCAGCCCACCTACCAGTACCAGAAGGGCAACGACTCAGACTGGCACAACTCAAACTCTAACTCGTCCTCGTCCAACAACACTCACACCTACGACAACAATAACGTGAAGAGTAATCTCGACCTTAGCGAGAGCGGTCAGAACAAGGGTCTCATCGTCGGGCTCGTTGTTGCTGTCGGCGTTATGGCTCTCGGTTACATTGGCCTTGCCGCATTCGCCCTCTCCCGTCGTCGTAAGGGTGGAGATGGTCGTGGTTACGTCAGGACTGGAGAAGCCTTCGCTCCCGGTGGCGCGTACGAGGGTGAGAAGTATGAGTTGCCAAGTGAAAACTTGAGGACACCCTACGATCCTCCTTCTGGATCTCGCTGAAGGCTCCATTTGTTCTGCGGGATATAAAAGCCGTGCCTCGGAGCCGTATCGTTAGAAAGGGTCTGTTTCCGTTTCGCTGAGGGGGCTGTGTTATCATCTAGTTATGTGTGTGTTTGCAAGCTTATATTACAATCCGCCACCGTTCTTTCCGGTTCATTTCGTGATGGAATACCTGGTGGAGTTACAGAACCCCTCGCCGGGTTGGCCAGATATATGCTGTGAGCGTGGGAGAAGCATCCAGATCGTTTGATCGCCGCACGACCTTGTCCTCGTTCACATCATATCCTAGTCTCGTGTATTCGTTCTACTTATTGCTAGTCTCTCCTCTCGTTCAGTTTCGCACTTTGCGATCCATTCTACCGCGCTACCATGGCAGCCAACGACCGTCATGCTCACTCGGGGGTTATGTCCCTCTCCTTGCCAAAGCCGAACATACCCAGGATCCCCTACCTCTTTCCGGCCCCTAGCCTCCTAACACTGCACCTCTTCAGCCGCGGCCTCCGAACTCTCAGCTACTTCAACACTTTCTTTCTTCCCAAGAGGTTTTTGACCGGGTCACAAAACCTCAAGAAGAGATCTCGAAATTTCCTGCCATCGTTCCTGGCCATGTGGCCAGCCCGTTTACCTTCAAGTGAGTAATTTTATGTCATCAAGTCCTTCGTCTACTCGCTTTCTCTTCTTGTCAGCGTTGTCTCAGGGGTGGCCACGCCAAGTGTATCAGGGATCTTGTCTGTAACGGTCTGTTGGATTGGGATCCCCACCCCCGGTTCGGTGGGACAGATCTCACCCGGTGTGGCGGGGCAGGGATTCTGTCGGTGCGGAATGGTAATCCCATTCCCGGTTCGGTGGGATGGAACCCTATCTGTGTCATCCAGTTTGTAACATTGACCTGACTATGCCGCATTTTAGCCACCGTCCTCCTGGCCTTTGGTTAGGATCTAATTGGTACTGACTTGTTGACCGGGCTGGTGTTCCTACACTGACGCCTCGTTTCGTCCAGCGTCATCATATCTACCTTGACCTAATCACTTACTATGGATTACAGCTATCTCTAAAAGAGTTGACGAAGCAATAAAGCACCTGCACTACGTCGAATATTCGGTTCTCTCTCGCTACGCCCGTGAAAAATCTCCCAAAGAGGACGAGGATTCGGTGATCAACTGGTTTGCTACTGTGGTGGAGATGGTCGAAGCGATGACCCGTAAGTATCACGGTGAAGCGAGAGTTGGCCCACTAAAAATTTACTCGGAATCGCGAGGTCTCACGACTAAGATGTTGCTCGTATTTGTGATAAAAATCCCCATGAATTCATGTCCATCGACCCACGCCACGACCCTTCCGCCCTCAACCAGAATCTTGTTACCCAGGTCATTTTGGAACACGGTCTTGCAAAGGTGAATGGTGTCACACTCCCCCTCCAGGCTCAATCCCTTCGGGGCCTTGCACCCGTTTTCCCCGCTACCCCACCCCACTCCAGCACCCCCCCCCTTCCAAACACTCCCTCCCTATCACCATTTCAATCCAGCAAGCGTGCCAGCCTGTTCGATCAGTCTAGCCGGCCCTCGAAATCACTAAAGACTGACAACGTCAGGCGCTTTCGCTGTGGAGCCACAGGCCACATGCCCGCTGCCTGTGACGCAAATTCGACCTCCGCAGGCCTCCCTTGCTTCCTGGACCAAAAGGCCTGGCTCGAGAGTCTGATTTCTTGTCGACCCTTCTTCCAGTCGGTCCTTCTGCTTCTCGTGGGCCCATAACTCCGCTTGTCGTTTCCCCGGAGACTGTAAAAATATCCATCGATGTTCTATCTGCGATTCTAGAGAATATGGCGCGGGTTCCTGCCCCAAGTAACGAAGATCCTAGGAGGGTGGTCACGCCTCTGGACGCTGACCGTTTGGAGGCCGAGTCACGGAAGGTAGGAATTTTTGGAAAATTGACGCATACGAACGGCTTCCCCATACGGTAGTTCACCCGAACTATGCTTCCTCTTCTCTCAGCCCAGACTTCATTCTTCCTCTTATACTGAATCTGAAATTGCTACAGGCCGATACTCTCGAGGACACGCGATCGGAACTCGAGAGCCTGATCGGCCCATCCTGTGCTTCCCCCCTCCAATTCTCCAGCGGGTCCGCCAATTGGCATCGAACATTCCTCTACATGAATTTGCGCTACCCGGCCGAGGATTTTGTCGTCTTCGAACCCTCAGAACCATTAATGCCAAACTTCTGATTGAGGTGTAAAATCATGCGCGAGCACAGGTACAATAGCTACTCCGCTTCTGGTATCGGCTGTCCCCCAGACTCCTTTTCTTTATCCTTCCTTGTGGCCTGAACAACGTCGTCAACCCGTAGCAACATTCTAGCAGCCTGCAAAAAAAGACGATGTCAGCACCAAACTCCGCCAGGGAGTCAGAATAGTCCACCGACCTCGATCGCCGTTTTCAGTGTCTGGATCTTGACGCTTGCAGATTCATAGAGGCCGTACAACTTCATGTCGACCACCTTACCCGTGTCTCCATTGATGCCCCATGAGTGTTCGCCATTAGCGTGCTTAGCCTGGAATTCGATTCGTAGTGAATACATGTCCTTTATGGGGGAGATAAGGAATCATACCCTGAGCTCGGTCAGCACCCTGATGGCATTTCCACCTGCATTTTGAGCCAGTGTCCTTGGGATGACTTCCATTGCATCCGCAACTGCCCTGAAGGGCCAACCCTCAACCCCAGTGACACTCCTCGCCTTCTGTTGCAATCCAACACTAATCGCCATCTCCGTTGCACCTCCTCCTGGAGCGAGGATAGGATTGAAAATCACATTTCTTGCAACAGACATGGCGTCTGCGAGGTTCCTGTCAATCTCGTTCAAGATATCCTTCGAGGGGCCCCTGAGTAGGATCGTGCACGCTTTCGGAGAGTCACACTCATCCAAGAACGTGAAATATTCGTCTCCGATCTTTTCGATATAGAAGACCCCACAGCCAGTCCCGACATCCGAGTCTCGAAGGTCCTCGACTCTGTTGACAATCGTAGCTCCAACCGCACGAGCGATACGGTTATTGTCCGATTTCCGGACACGACGGATAGCCGAGACATTCGCCTTGAACAGGAAGTGCTGAGCGTAGTCAGAAATGCCCTTCTCGGTGATGACTAGATCCGGTTTGAACTCCACGACCTTGTCGACCATCGTCTTCACTTGCTCCTCTTCAATCTCCTGGATTCTCGACCAGTCAGTATCCTTGGTGATCTCGATGTTCGTCTGCGATTCCCCCTTTTTATATTCGAGGGGACAGTCGAGGAGGACGATACGTGGTTTGGTGATCCTTCGTCGCATCTTCGGGTGCGTGATGTCCTTGTTGAGCATGATCCCGTTCAGTACACGACTTTGCTCGATCTCGCCGCCTGGGACCTTCTCCACTCGGGCATAGCGTTTTATATCGACGGACTTGACTCCTGGAACAGATGGATCTAATTCGGGATCTTGCGCTACCGTGCGGACTGCCTGTAGGGCAAGGTTGCACATTAGATCCGACCAACGCACCACGAACTTGGTGCCGATGGAAGTTTTGATAAGGGAGAGCATCTCTTGGTCGCTATTCACGTTGATAGGGACGGATATCCGCTTGATTATTTCCAGGGACTCTTTCAGAGCCTTGTTGTATGCCGAGATGATCACGACGGGGTGGATGTCTCGTTCAAGTTGGGGTAGTGATTGAGCAAGGATCTCTCCAGCTGCGATTGGCAGTCAGCGACTAGATGAGACGGGAACAGAAATCGGCGGACCAAGAATGATGACACTTGTCGTTCCATCTCCACACTCCTCATCCTGGGTTCGGCTGAGTTCAATCATGTTCTTCGCCGCGGGATGGGCGACGTCGATCTCTCGTAAAATCGCGTTTCCGTCATTTGTGAGCCTGGGGGGACCGGGGAAAACAAACCACGTAAGGTATAAGAGCAAAAGAAGAAAAACACGACAAGTAAAAGTCAGAGGGAGGTGTAGGCGAGAATAGGAGAAGTAACGACAACTTACAATATACCACCCATTGGATCAAGAATCATCTTTAGCATCGCCTTTGGGCCCAGACACGTCCTAATAACGTCTGCGACGGTCTACCCGCAGAGAATCAGCCCAACCAATGATTTCCACAGGCAGGGAAACCCACTTTTGCAGCGGTGATGTTCGAGATTTGTGCTTTTCTCCCTGACTGCCGTTCCGGCGTGGTGTCTGACGGACAGAGATCGGCATCACGACGCAAGAAGAAACTCGTTGTATGCTACTCACTCATTACGAACACAGGCGTTTGACCCGCCTGCATTTTTTGTGTTTTTTACCGTAGGGAGAGAGATGGAAAAGACAGATGGAGGTGACCGAGACGATCATCGATCAGAGTCCGAGTCTCTTTCTCACTCCCATTACGCCGGGCTCGAAAGCAAGGGAGCCTTGAGCGAGCGTACTCTGCACCTCCTCCATCCATCCCCAAAACCTGGTTCCCCCTACGGCTGCGACCTACAAATACATATCTACGACTGGGCATCATTCTCAGGGACAGAGAAGCATGTCGCCCGACGTGTTGTCTATCGCCCCTGGTTCCAAGTCCGCAGGTGTGTTGAAGAAGGACGGGGGTATTATCCGCTGGGTCGGGGCGGTGTCTGGTCATTGCAAGGCTGTTCGTGCTCTGTGACGTCCGACTCCTTCGCAGGTCCTGTGGCGCTGACATTCCTCTGTGCAGGGATCGAAGTCACCCTCAAGGCCATTCAAGGAGTCGAGGGAATCTTGCTCCCCTGCCAGGCCAGCCTGACGATGTGACGGCCTCTTGCAGAGTTGCCCTCCGCCAGCATGCAATCCGGAAAGTGCTGCCAAGGACCTGGTTGCTCGCCCTCCCCTCCCGTTTCCCGTAACGTCCGATACCCTCCCGTCTCTTGTGACCGGGAATCGTACTAAGAAGTCCAAACCTCCTGATTCTGATAATGATGGCGAATTCCAACCAGTCACTCCCCCTTCCCACGAAACTGGTCCCTCGAGAGGCAAGGAGGGGATCCGTCGCCAGCGAGTCGAGCCGGAGCAGCATGGGCTTGACGGGCTCTGAGAGGGTTACTGCCGGGTCGGAAGTCCAACAACGTTTCCCTCCTTGATTGCGCCACTGCCCACATCAAGGATCTGACCCGGAAATACGGACCCGTCGTTAGGCAGGCTCGAGTCGTGGGGGTCTTGGATGTCCTCTCTGATATATAGCCTCCGCACTTACGCCAAAATTCGGTATCGAGGCCGAGGAACAATCCTCCTCTCTTCTCTCTTCCGCTCCTCCGCCTCTCCATGGGCCGTCCATCCGCTCTCTCCATTCCCTCATCCCTCCTCTCTCCCATACAATTGGACTCCAAACCACGGAAGCGAGCTCGAGAACGATGATCATCACCCCTCAATAACCCCAACCCTCCGTCGATAACTCTTCGCAAACCTCAACCCGCCCAATGAGCGCCGTCAATTGTCGCTGATTCACCATCCCCCCTTCTTCTGACCTTCCCCTGACAAGGTGTCGGCTCCCAACGACGAGCACGTTAAGCGAAGGATCTTCCGGTCGGCCGGGCGGGCCAACAATCGGACCCAACATGGCCTCGAGAAAATGGTTGCACACGACTTCTCCTCGAGACCCGCTTCCGTCAGCAAACTCCCAAGTGCGTACGCCTATACTTCCTCTTCAACGTTCTCACTGAACCCACCCCTAAGCTCACCGGGAAAGATCGAGCCTGTCAATCATCTTAGTTTGGTTCTCACCGCATTCCCTAACAGCCCCGTGAGACCAGATGTCATGGTCGGTCATAACAGGTTCTCTCTATCTGATGGAGCGCCCCGTAAGCCTCGGCTGTAGTCTCGAGGCATGGAAAGGTTTCTATTCTTCGGTCAGGCCGGCTTGGAGATAGCTCATTGTCAATATCAATACACGTATGTTGACTCGGTCGTTGAAATGATATAATTTGAGCAGCTCGGCTTCGGTGCTCCGGCGGCCGCCCCGATGTATTGGAAGGGAGGCGGAGGGGACACTATTTGCACGCACATTCCTTCATGCCTCTCCGTCCGCTTGGTTTGGTTTTATCTTCTCCCCCACCCCACTCCCCAGCCACATTTTGGACCTCCGCAGCCGAGCGTCGAGTCTCCCACTAGCTAATGAGCTCTGTATCTTGTAGATCGATCCAAGGCGTCGGTCGATTTGCAGATTAGTCTCACTTGTCTTGTGTTTGTCACCCTTTTCCCAGTTCTTGTAGGGGCTTGCTTGGGTGTCATTTTTTAGTACACATGGTCCGGGGTGCGCGGTTAAATAGCACAGACGAAAACTGCTGGACATCAGGCTTTGAATATTGAATTGATATTGAGCGAGAATTTATCATGGCCAATTGGCCCCCTTGTCAACCCTCTCATCCTGTCCCCTACAACACATCCCACAATCCCAGGAATGGCCGCAAATGGGGACAAGAAATGGTGAAACAGAGGATAGATGTCCCATCAAGCGCGAGGACCTTGGTGTCTTCAGTATCACGCTCCAACTCGTCAAGGGCCTTGGAAGCACTAGACATGTGCACAACCCGAGCGGCTGCTGCATGAAGAGCAAGAAGCTGGGGATTGGGGAGTGGATCACCTGTTTTCGAAGAGAACTTGACACGTAGACGGTTGCCGTCATCGTGAAGGTACCTACGAGCTACGAAGCTGTTGCTCATGTATTTCGCGAAGAACACAGGCAAGGTAACGGTCGGGTTATGCATGCGTGAGGTTGGCACCACCAGGAAGTCTACGAATGACGCACCTCGTCAGTAGCTTCAAACCCCAGCTCTGATGTGTCAAAGAAGCGGTGAAGAGCGGGCTCCGGTGAGAGTACGTTCCCAAGGCTGTGGATGCCGTCTCGCAGAAGGAGCTCTCGGGCAAGGCTTTCGAGTCCCAAGGCACGGAGCATGGCCGTGGCAGTGGCAGGATGGTGTGTGTAAACAATGGGTGTGGGTGATGGAGGGAAGTGGAGGACTTAATACGGATACCTTGTTCATCACTGCGTTATCATCGCCGGAATCCGTGGGATCTACATTTTGTATTGTTGACTCGCTGAGGATATGACAGGTTTGAATAGTGAAACTGCCGACGCCTTGGACTATGGCTTCCTGTTCCAGTTCAGAACTTTGCGAGAGGGCCGTGACGTCGATGAAGCCCGTCAGCATGCACCAGTAATTGTCACGCGCAAGGGCCGAATCAGTCAAGGATGAGAGCGGAGAATGGAGCGTGTTGGATACACGCACTTTATTCATACAGTACTCCGTCATGTCCTTCAGCATGTCGAAAGAGGGACGCGAGGAGTATAACGAGGGTGAAGGGGACCTTGCGGTGGATGTCCAAACTGAGGGGGACTGAGACACTCGGTGACGTAGAAGAGAAGTTGAATGTACGTGGGCGTAAGAAGTGATCACGGTATTGTTGACCCAGATTGAGGACAAGGCTATTAGGGTCTGTGCCTGGCTGGAGTTCTGATACAAGATTCCCCACAATCGATGTGCGAGGCTGTTCAGAAAGGATTGAACGTCGTTCAAAGAGTTCAAGGAAGTGGCCCAGGATTCTAGCACGGATGAGATCACCCCCCCAACTTCCAGTGAGAGGGATTTCCTTTGAGCTATTCATCAGTGGGGTGTTCAGCATCCAATATTAGATTGTATATATCGAAGTAATTCGGCCTGCATGCACGCCATTCATTATACAGGGCAGGTCTAGGAGAGAGGGGACTGGGGGACAATTTGACGATCGTCATTAATATATTCCGGGTGGAATGCCCTGCATATCTTCCTGTCAGAGTGCATGCGATTGTTGAAGGAAACAACACGCACTCTTCGTACTCGGGTGATGTTGATGTGATTCGAACAGATGCCACGAGCGTGGGCGGAGCGTGGGAGTGGCATCCACGTCCAACGGTGGAAGCTGGGCCTTTCGATCGCGGCACCCCCTTTTCCACTGCTCTTGTCGAAAGGTCAGAGATACTGAACGTTGAACGCTGCCAGCCGCCAGAGTCCAGGTTGATCATCCCGTAACTATGATAAAGGTCGCACTCATCACAGGAGCGTCTTCGGGTACGGGTGCCACTTGAATGTGCCTCGCCCGCTCACCCAAACGGTCGACATTTGCAGGCATCGGCCGCGCTACTGCAACCACCCTGTCAAGGGCAGGCTGGGACGTTGTGATCACAGCCAGAAGGCTCGATCAGTTGCAAGAAACAAAGAGCCAGTGCGGGGAGACCGCCAAGGTTTTCGTTCTGGCTGGGGACATCTCGGATGAACGCTTTGTGCTAGAGTTATTCAAACAAACGGTCTCCACGTTCGGTGAGGACAACTTACATATATAAAATCATCCTTGATGCGAGAGTTACCAGCCTTGGGGCTTGCAGGACGGTTGGACCTACTATTCAACGTGCGAGCAGATAAAACTTGATGGTCATCATGGGTTTACCTGACCATGGAATCGATAGAACGCAGGGATGGCTTATCCCTCAACGGTGATAGAAGACCTCCAGATAGAAGCTTTCCGGACGGTGGTGGATGTGAATGTAACCAGCGCGGTACTCTGCACCCGCGAGGCGTTCAAGGTCTTCAAGTCTCAGAACCCCCCCGGTGGTTAGTCCTTCGGTTGTGTTCGCGCGCAGTGCACGAACTCAAAAAAAACAGGAAGAATCATCAACAACGGATCGCTCTCTGCATATACCCCACGCCCACACTCTTTCCCATATACCATCTCGAAGCACGCCATCACTGGTCTGACCAAATCCACAGCACTGGAGGGAAGGGGCCATGGGATTGCTTGCACCCAAATTGATATCGGTCGGTGGCACCCCGAAATTTGGTTCAGGTCTCTTCATACATTCTGACAGGGAATGCCCTAACGGACATGACTTCGAGGTGGTCGCAAGGAGTTTTGCAGCCAAACGGACAGATGACTCCAGAGGCGACCTTTGACGTGGAGCATGTTGCACAAAGCATCGTCCACATCGCGAGCCTCCCCACAAACGTCACAGTTCTGGACTATAAAATCATGTAGGGCGATGTTTGATATGATGAACACTTTACTAATCTGTTGGAATTTAGGGCAACGGAGATGCCATTCTTCGGTCGAGGGTAAACCCCGTTTGCCAAAGCATATCAGAAAGCGCCGTCTGGAAAGACCGCACCGAGGGGCAGCACGACGGAACAACGGTATTGTCATTGTCATGATTAGGGGGTAAACGAGGACGCAACACTGTAGATCCCGAAAAAAAAAAAAAGTCGCGACGAAGTGAAAGGGAAGTATCGTGGTGGTGTAGTAGGGTACCTCGCTGGGAATGGAAAGAATGTAAGGCAAGAAGGGAGCGTAGTATCAGGAATGAAGCTTGAAGGTCTGATATACTAGGGCATGTCGCGGCAAGATGGGCAGAAAACGGTGAAAACCGCGAATACAGCGCCGACTGACAATATCTACACCAAAACAAGGCTACTGTCAAGGAAGGGTAACCAACCTCGATGGTATGGAGGAGACCTGAAGAGGGGAATGGGGGGTTAATCAAGTTATAATACATCCTCGGAGGGAAGGGCATGACGAAATGTTGATGGTGAGAAAACAACATGCAGCACTGGATCTGAAATATAGATTAAGTGGTGAAAAAGACCATAGAAGCCCTTATCACCTGGGGAATCGTGGAATCGTTAAAGAGGATCCGTGTAAAAGTAGGTAAAGGGATGAGAATTGGAAGTTACATGACAACACACTTGCAGCAACCATCGCTGCGATCCTCCTCTTCCACAGGACGGAGGTTCTGGGAGATGAACTTTGTCTCAGGTGGACCGTGGGGCGTATAGTGTGAAAATGGAGGAGGAGATGGAGGGGGTGAGGGGTGTGGGTTATAGCCATTCTGCTTCGTAGTCACGATCGGTCGCTTGTCCTCGATCGTGGTGACAGGACTGTGGGGTGGGGGTGGGTCACCCTTCAATTTCTCTTCGACTGGGGGACTGGTATCAGCAGTTGAGTTTCTGCAACCAAACTCATCCAACTCGATGCCATTGGGCATGGGTTCCCCATCTTTTGGAGGCCTATACTTGGAGTAATCGTAGCCGAATGTTCCAGGAGCCTGGGAAACATCGTCAGAGGATCGTACAGAAGTATCAACGGCAGAGACACACAGGTTCTGGACGCTTAGGTTCTGGCTTCCGTGGGTTTGGACCCCCACCGGCGGTTTGGTACTGTTCGTTCAGGCCCTTTTTACGAGCGACGACCGGTAAAACCACCTAGGTCGTGACGGTTAATCGTCGGAAAAAAAAAGGTTAAAGGTGTGTTCATACCTCGTCCCAATTCGAGCCCGCGACTGGTTGGGTCCAGGTCGGAATCGCGTGCTCCGCATCCTCAGTATCTGTCACGGGATAGATACCCACGGAGCGTCGACTCCGCTCTTCCTTCCTGATCCTGTGCGCAGAGGGTGGAGTCTTGGACGTCGTCTTCCCCCTCTTTCCTGTGCCGTTCGACCTTGGCGACTTGTCCTGACCAGGACTCTTGGGCTTTTGTTTCGTGTTTTGGTTTCCCAGAGCCTTCGTTGGAGTCTGTGACCTTGCCCTCGGCGTGGGAGTACGAGGAGGAGCGGTTGATAAAGTTGATGGAGAGTCAGAACTCCCTCTGATGGGATCGGGGGTGGTCGCGGATCTCGTCGTCTGAGCATCGTCACGACTAGGCCGCTTCTGAGAGGGTGTGGGTATTCTTGAGACTATTGTGGTCTGCCGGGGTTCTGATTCAAGAGAGGTTGGAAGGGGGGATGCAATTGTTGTGTGGGAATTGAAATAGTAGTCTATATCTGATTCGTGATCGTCCTCCAGTTCAGGGTCGGAGTAACCCATGGCCAGAGGGGGGGCTTCGTCGAGGACAAGATCATCCTTGGAATGAGGCTCTTCCATGTAAAAACTTGACCTGGCATCAACGCTACCGGCTCTCCGGCGCGGTGAGGGAGCTTCATTGTGCCCTCCAGACTGAGAAGCGGACACAGAGAGCTGCTTCTTGGCGGAGTGGCCGTAGCTGGCAATGTCTAACATTTCCTTGCGTCGTGCCATACGGAACTCTCCTACTCCGCCGTTCCTGGACACATCGCCTCTGTACCAGTGCTCAAACGGTCGTTCTTCCGACTCTGAAGAGAAGCGAACACTTCCCACATCAGAATCTGGACGATGGGAGGGAAATGGAGGTTGCTCGTTGACCAGAGCTGAGACCTTGTGCCGCGGGGCAATCGCGTCCGCGGCGTAATATGTATCCTTTGAGGTGCGGCCGTCTATCCAAGGTGGACTGTGAGTGCTAGTAGAGGTACTTCCGGTTCTCGCCTTAACGGGTATACGGGAAATGCTAGAAGGTGGGGGAGATGCGGGAGATGGCGAGGCTACTGATCTATCCACGGTATCGGGGTCAAAAAGGAATGGTTGAGAGAGGGTGCGCGTTCTTGTGAACGCGGGCTGTCTCGGTCGGTTGCTTGCATCGGAAGGTCGCGACTGAGTACTAGGGCGAGGGATTGCACTTGGTCGGGGCTGGTGGTGATAGTAAGTTGGTATAGTGGTGTTCTGGGTAGGGCCGTTGTAAGTTGGAGAGTATGAACTGTTGTTCTCAGAGGTGATCGAGGCAGCGGACATTCGTTTAGCCAACAATTTGCTCTCGGTTTCGAGTCCTGTAAGGGAAGAGAGTGTCAATATCCAGGATTTCGGACTGGATTGGATGAATGCGAGAGTGTGTTACGAAAGCACGGAGAGAAATGTGTGGAGATGGTAGTCAATCGAAATCAATTGCCAAACGATGCGGGGGGAGTTAAGATAAGTATAGAGATTGACGGTGCAGTTCTTAGGTGAACGCGGACAGCGGTGTGCACGTACGCTTGCGGAGGGTTGGAACAATCTTCTCGTCCCATGACGGACCTGGGGACATCTCCACAGTCGCGGTCACAGCCATGGCGGTTTACGGCGAGCAAAGAAGAAGAATAGGAGGGGTAGACGAGACACCAGGGCTAGCTGCAGAGAGAAGGAGAGCGAAGCGGGCAAAGATTAGGGTGAGAGCCTCAATGGGCTGCTCGTCGTGGCCGACGACGTCCAACCCGATGAGGGAGGCAGTTGTGACGGTTGTCACGCGGTCACACGCCAGCTCTGCTAAAAAGAGCGTTGCAGAGCATCCGGCTGCCGCAGTCGGGTCAGATGCGAGGTTATCATCCTCGGGCGACTGGCACGTTGCTAGCGATCAAGGAGTGCAAGTCAAACAGAGGATCAGGCCTTCAGGTTTGCAGAGCCGTCCAAAGCATCATCTACGACTCTTTTGTACGATCAACGACGCCATCGCTGACGTCCATCGGATTCTCTAATGCAACCCTGGACGTCCACTCCCATCTCCACAGCCTGGGACAGAAGACACCGGGTCACGACAAACAGAATCTGGGAGATGCCCCGGTCTATCGCAGCCAGTAACACCACTTTGGCTCTCATTCTCTGATCTCCCCAGCATCGACCGGATTGTGTGCGCGGCGAGCTCGGGCGCAGTCACGCGACTCGACTTCGCTACCCTCCGAAACCTTATGGAGACACATGGTGGACACGAACAAATGCCGTTGTCTCGACACCCCTCATTCTTTTTCCTCCGAGCTTAGTCGCTTCCGCGCTCTCGTCTCTGCCAAGTCGTGCCGGTCCGATCCTGCCGTGGAAACGCGGTCGACTTCCTTATCCCCACCAATCAACGTCGGGGAGATCCTTTTGTTGACTTACGAACACATCCCAAGGCTCCACCGGAAACCCTCTCCCTTAGCTTCGTTGCTGAAGTATCGACTTCTCGTTTTTGTCCGGCGCCAAGTTCCGTCATTTCAATGATCAGATCTTCCTGATTTGTGATTGTCATATCTCTTACCGAACAACCCACCGGCAAGTTCGGACGGTCAATCTCGAGGTTCGACAAACGCCATCGGATAGGGTCGCCCCGCAAAAGTCACCTTTACAATGAATCGCAAGGCACGCGTATGTTGGGGCCACCACGGGGAGGATCAGAGCGTTGCAAGCGTGAGAACCTTTTTAATCACCCGCTCTCCAACTCATCCGCAGGACAAATTGGAAGCGGAAGCAAACCTTTGGCATACCAGATTATCGTGGGTTCCCAGGGATTCACGGAACCGTCGTCTTATCTGCGGCCGCTTTTTCTCATCTTGATGAGGGACCGTGGGGCATGCGAGATACTTCATCAATACACTAATCAACACTCATCCGGGGCTTTAACGCAAGCTCATTTCACAATGGAGGGATGCCTGCCCAAATCCCGCACCTCCCAATGGCAAGGTCCTGTCACTTGACGAACGACGAGCTGGCCTGGGACTCTATCGCAAGATATCCAAATCCCCCAGCGCCGATGTACAATCCATTTCGCTTCCGGGGAACTTTTTTCCTCGGCTATACCAATTATCTGGTGCATCAATCTATCACACGAGAACCTGAGCATCCCTCCACCGTCTGACTAGCCCGCTTTCTCGCGATTAGCACGGTCGGTCTCTACCCGAGATTAGGAAAAGTCCTCAGATACGTCCTCCAATGTGCACCGTACCTGAAAGCTCGGCAGGCTTTCTCCCCTCACCAGCGCCTCCGGGTAAGGGACGACCTTACCCGATCGATAACGGATAGGGAACCGAGGGGCCTCACCAGCTGTCCATTTTTCCTACCCCTTGTGACAACTTGGGTGCGTACTGATGTTTGGGCCAACAAAAGGTGCACCAATTAACGATTCCCAGTAATGACCCCCACGGATAATCAAACCCGTCAGAGTGTCGGTCGAATTACACGAGGGGATCGATCTTGGGGGTTCACGAACCGGTTAGGTCGTATCATCGACAACAACAAATTCTCTCGCTTAGATGTAGAATGGTCCTCACCTCCCACCCGACCAACCCTCTAGCCCCGTATGTTCTAATCTGACTGTCATCGTCACTCTCTGGCTGTACAGCATGACCCACAGGCACCTCTCACGGAGGTGAGACAACGGAAGCGGCCCGTGAACCCCCATCAAATCGCCACAGGAGACAAGTTCGCGGTTTCATCGTGCTGCGCCTCAGTACACTCACTGAATGCCCAATGACGAATGCAAATAACTCACCTTCACGCCACGCTTCCCTTTGACACAAGACCCGCCGTTCGCACAAAGAAAGGAATAACCACCAAAAAAACGTCACACCCTAGCTATATGGGGACAGCGGATGACACCCAAATGTTACGTTCAGCCCCGAACTCATCGATGGGCAACAAGACCGGACGATGCCGGCGCGATATTGTCGATGGGCCTTGTTGAGTCTGACGACGTAGTTTGTGGCCTCAGGCCTCACGGGTCGTCGTTATCCAATAGTGCCCATACTCACGAGCCCACGAAAATACACGCCGTCAGACGACCCCGATCAGATCACAAATTCAGGAGAATGAGCGGGAAAAAACGGTTGATCGTATACTGAGAGTAGAGTATAGGGTCGGGCGCATCACCGGGCAGGCTATTAGGGTCTAAGTCCGCTCGCTCCTCACCATCACTCTCGTACTGTTCCAAATTACCGTGCGAGACACGAAGTAACTACTACTAGACAAATAGACAAGAGCTGCGTAAGGTACCTCAAGGGACGGATTCATACAACATGAGAAAAATGTGAGCAATGCGTGGTGGGTTTGGTGTGAGTGGATGCGGAAAGCATGGTCGGGAAGTGGAGAGATGAGGGGAGAGAGGGTTTGGTGGTGGGCTGGGTTGGCGGCTAACGTATAGACACAGCGTCAACGGTGATGTGGTGATACGTGTGAACCTTCGTGGCTCGATCGGAGGATGGTGGTTAGAAGAGTACGCCGCCATTGGCAGAAGCGACGCTACGGATGATATCCTGGCCTTCGGTGGGCTTCTGGACGGGCTTCTGGACGGGCTTGAAGCTCATGCTTAGCGAGTATGTCGTGTGAGAGAGATGGTAGAGGTTGTGGCAGTGGGCTGCGCTGAGGTGTGAGTGTGGTAGAGAGATTAGAAGGAGGAAGCTGTTGTAAGCCCTCTGAAGAAGAGACGATGAGGCTTTGGGCAGTTGAAAGGGTTGACTGGGGATGGAGGGATAGTGGAACGAACATGAAATCTTATATAGCAGATGCGTGAGAACGAGGAGAGAATGGAGGGAGAGTCATATCAGGATGTAATGGGGGCGTACGGACTCAATGGAATACGAGGAACCGACAAACAGCTGTGCATCTGACTGTCCCTTCGAGTCACGGAACCAGGCGGATCGCCATAGTATCTCAATAACCGGTATCCCACCCTCGCGATATTATCCCATCATCTGTCCCGGAAGCAAACTTGGGAGCCGGCAAAGACATTCCAAATAAACCTGGGCGCGCGGCATAGCCTGGGAAACCAGGACAGCCATAGCTTGGTTTCCAGAGAGAGAAGAAGAAGCGTACACGAAATTGGTGCCGACATCGCCTCAACCAGGA
>QFEV01000059.1:0-12278 GCA_003316405.1 Thelephora aurantiotincta
TTGGTGGCCTTGGCTATTTCAGCCATTTCAAGAGTTTTTAACGTCTCAATTGTGGCAGGAACGCCGAGACAGTGTGCCAGAGATACTGCCTTACTAAGGGTAGGGTAGACAGATTTAGGAGTAGGGAGGACGGAGGAGCTGGCGATGTAGCCCTGGTTAACAGGGCCTGATCCATACTGAGGAGGGGGGACATACTGTGACATGGGCATGGGTGCCCATTGTGGAGGCTGAGAGGGTCCAGGTTGTGGTTGCTCCTGGACGGAGGCTTGCTGCAGTTGTTGCTGCGCATTCTTTCTACCTCCCCTCTTTCCTCGTCGTCCACGTCCTCCTCGGCCTTGGAACCCTTCTCCGCGCTGCTGCTGCTGCTGGTTAGGCTGCTGCTGCTGCTGCTGGAATTGGGGTGGTTGGCCAGCTTCCTTAACCGCGCTGAGCTTGTTAGCTCGCTGCTGGTTGGGGTTTGCTCGTCCTTGCCTACTATGGGTTTCCCATGATAGGCGCATGGCTGATATGACCTTTTCAGGTACAAACTTCTCATCATCCTCTCTGACGGCGACAGAGAGGACTTGTACGATAGCCTCCATGCTTTGGGGGGCTTTCGTGAGAATCATCATGGCCTGGATTTTGTTGGGAACATCCCATCCCATGTCCTTTAATCGGACGAAATGGGCCATAAGTTTGTCAAGGGCTGGACTCGGATCAGACCCATTGGGGATCACAGTGTCCATTGCTCCCTTGAATTCAACGAAGGCCTTGCTCATACCTGGAAGACCATATTTATCTTTTAGGTCTTTCCAGAGGGTATAGGGTGCTTCGACTTCATTGTATTGATAGCCGATTGTATGGTGGAGGCGAAGGCGGATGTTGCCTAAGGCCTTTTCCGCATTTGCGGCCCAGTTGTCCACCTCCTCTTGGTTGTCGCCGGCAGAATCCTTTTCAGTGGCTTCTGTCTTGTAAAAGACAGGAGGGGTGGCACCAGGCTTGGTGCACACCCATTGTCCTTGGCTCATGAGAAAAGACTGCATGGCACTGGACCACTGAGTATAGTTGGTGCCGTCGAGGACGGGGACAAGGGTAGTGAGTTGGGAAGACATTTGGAGATCTGCAGAGCAGTTCATCAGCAAATGTACGTCTCAGACCATCAAGAGAAACGTAGTTCTAGCTGTTGGCAACATAGCCACATCCCTTGTTTCCTTATTGCCTATCAACACCGTCATCCGAGCAGCGATTACGCGTGCTGACGAATCTCCCAGCTCTGAGAGGTCTTGGGATTAGATCCCTGACATCGTGGCATGGTCCTACGAATGTTGGAGGGAGTCAGGAAGACAAGGTTTGTGCGCACCGTTGTGGGCAGCATCAAACCATGCTTGCTCTCCATAAGAGACAGCAGCGACACAATGGAAGCGCATGTCCTTCTTCCTCATTTCTGGTGAGATAATCTCAAACCAGCATGGTGAGTTGACCTCTAACCATGTGAGGGTAAGGTAAGGCTAGAGCCTTTTTCCTCTGTGCAGCTGAAAAGCGCAACAAGAGGAGGGCGTTGCCCGGGCTCATAACCTGTTGAGCAGGCGCATGGTATATTCTATATACTACATGGCTACTCTAACCTTACCTTTATGAGTGGAGAGGGGAGAGTGGCTATAAGGCTGAGTTGCTGTGAGCGATGATAGTGGGAGAGAACAAGAGACGTTATATTATTACAGTGATACATGAGTCGTATATATAGTAATAATTTAGAGTGACTGTCACAGCTATACAGCGTGACCTAGCCACTGATGGTCACATAAGGTGACTCATCCTAAGCGTCTACACGGGCCGATTAGTCACAGACTATTCGTAACTCCGGAGCGCTGTCCGTTTGATCCGATCACCTGATCCTATCGGTAGGTTCCGTTTCAACACAATGGAGGGGGAGGGACCAGGGGATCCAGAGTCGCTCGATGGAGGGAGGTGGTTCCAGGAACATCGCACGGGAGGAAGCTCCTGGGGACGAGTGTTGTTCCAAGGAGGGGACTACAAAACGCTTGTGAGGGAAGCGCAGGTGCCCTGGAGGGGTAGCGGAGGGGATATCGAGCATGTCTTCGATGATCTGTGAGTTGTAGTGTCAGAGTAACTCCGTGGGGGGGGATTTCGAGGAAGAGAAGTCAAATACATACACTTTGGGGTCACTGATACTGTTGTGGTCGAGGTGGGGTTCGTGGAATGGGATCACCAACCGGTGATATCGGTTCTGCTCAGTGACAGAGCAGGGGGTAGGGAGGTGGTTGGTCGAGGGGAACCTGAGGTTTATATCCATCCGTTCAGAGAAGAGAAAACGATCTTCGCGAAGGAAGCTGGAGAGCTGGGGAGGTCTGCCGAGCCTCCGCCTAGATTTATACTCTCGACGAAGGGGTCCGTGGACATTATGAACCTCAGGTTATGTTCCGAGCAGTCCAGACACAACGAAAGGAAGCCAGCCATGTCAAGCGTGCAGGGATGGACAATCAGCGTCGGACAATGGGCCCGCCGTGGCCTCGACGGAAGTCGCTCCCGAGCCATGCATGCTGCCTTTAGTGATGCAACTGTCCATGTCAACAGAGAACACGGCTGGATAAATGGGGCCAGGATTCGTACCGGCTCAACGGTAACGCGTGATGCACAACGGCCGGCTGCTGAGCGGCCCCACTACAGAACGTGGGACTTGAAGCACGTAAGCGATGTCTCCCGAACCTCTACGTGCCTACAGGCCAAAGAATCCCATTCCATGGATCGGGTAGATTGTTTGGACACAAGGACAGTGTGACCAACGTCTCTACGCAGGAACTTGGCAGACGGTGCGTCTCTCCTGCGTCAAAAGGCACAGAACGGATTGATCCAAACAGACGAATCTTGTGCTTCAAAAGAGCTTGGTGAAACGCACCATGGCTGATCCCCTTCGCAAGGGAGGTTCTGAGGGTGGGACGAGCGCACCCAAAGGCATCCCATGACGCCGGCCGCGGGGTCTTCCGACTCTATGCAACATTACGTTACCGGCCACAGTTTTTTTGCAGCAGCCACCATCATGTCTTCAGAGGCTGTTCGTGACCTTTCCATACCGGACCTCATCCGCGCGTTGAATGAAAAACTCGGCTTGGAATACACAAGGGTACGAGAGACCCCTCTCCCTCCCACATTCTCTGCAGCCTCACTGGAGTTGGAGGTGAGCGCGCTCGGTCCTCATAAATTCAACTCAGCGAGCGTCTGACTCTAGCGGACCTGACAGATTGAAGGCCTTAAAGCTAGGGCGCAAGATGTGCTGAGACTTATCCCATCTTTGCGGAACCTGTTGCAACCGGTCAACAAGCTGCCACCAGAGATTCTATCTCGGGTTGCTCGGTGTGTTCTCGAGGGCGACGATAACTCACTGAACGTTGTTCGACTGACTCACGTATGCCGATACTGGCGTGAGTCTATCGTCTCGACTCCCGAGAATTGGGCGTTGATATCCAACACTCAGAATGAACTGATGGCGTTAAGCCTGGAGCGCGTCAAGGCTGCTCGTCTGCACGTCAGCATTGGAATGTATCGGTTCAAGGCAGACCCTCGACCCCTTGGCCTACTAATACCATATATCCAAAACATCAACACCTTACACGTTTATGACCTTCCCGGCGTCGAGGAGCTAACAAAAGCCCTCCCGGATTTCCCGCGGTCAACCCCCAATCTCCGGTCGCTGACGC
Source organism: Thelephora aurantiotincta (assembly GCA_003316405.1). NCBI lineage: Eukaryota > Fungi > Basidiomycota > Agaricomycetes > Thelephorales > Thelephoraceae > Thelephora > Thelephora aurantiotincta. Next base: position 3,696 of record QFEV01000059.1, read on the forward strand.
TGCTCGGCGCATATTCGAGCACGGAGTGGGATCGGACTGTCGACCCGTTCGAGTCATTCACCCACACTCTCAAGTGCCTTTCGCTCTTCAATGTCCCCCTTTATCCCTCGTTGCTCAAGCTCAAGACTCTCACGGACCTAACCCTCCGTTATCACTCGTTCGATCTCCACTTGGACACCCTCTTGGCCTTTCTGGAACAGAATCGCTCCCTCGAGACGGCGACCCTGGATATCCGGTTTACGGGACCCGAGCTCCGAGGCTCACGACGTGGGGCTGCGATTAGAAGCCGACTCGAACACCTGTCGATATCTTGCAACAATCCGACGAATGCCCGGATCCTCATCTCCGGCGTAGCGCTCCGGAAGGGCGCGCATCTCGAAATTACTTCTCTCGACCAGAACACCGGATTAAACGACATTCTTTCCGGCATTTCCACGGTCCACCTTTTGAACCTACCCTCCCCTACTTTCCTGGAATATCAATCCTACCCCAGGAATATTCGATTGGTCGGGCCAAACGGGGGCTTCTCGTTTTCCTGCTTCCCATGTTCAAGCATCCCATTCGTAGAGTTCCCTCTACTCTCCCTCACGAACGTTCGGGAGTTCCGCCTGAAGCATCACACACCGGAAAGACTTCGAGCCTCTCTTGGTTCACCAATGTTCCATCCGTCGTCCGTCCCCGCTATCGAGACGCTTGCCATCGAGTGTGATACCAACGTGTTACACTTCCTTTCCCCTTTGTTGTCGAACCCTTCGACTTCACCCTCGTTGAAAACCCTTGCATTTTTGAACTGCGCCATAACTGAAGATTTCATGGAGAAATTGACGCAGTTCGCTTTCGATCGCAAGGGGACCACCTCGGCCAGGTTGTATCATGTTGTTATCGTCCACGAGGACGGAAAATTCCCGAGTGCTGCCTCGATTCGCGCGCTGGGGAGGCATGTACAGGTTATCGATGTTCGATTTGGCACGAAGCTACCGGCGGATCTGACATGAAGGGGTACCCAGCAGGTCTATCCATGGTTTAACGTTTAATGTTTATGAGTGCCTCATTGTTTCCTCAGATATACAACGCACAGGCTCCTTTGTATACTACTTCCTGTAACCAAGAATTGATTGCGAGGCTTGAAACTAACAAGTTTTCAGAGTGTTGGCGTTGTGAATTCGCGCTGTCCCGTCCATCCCATTGCTACGGTAATCGCACTAACAAAAAGTACATTCCAGGCACACAGCATATTACCGCAACAAAACTACATGTAACACAGAAGCGCAACCAACTCACGAAGAGTTGAAGGGGGAGGAAAAAATAAGTGGAATATGAAAAACCACCACAGACCAAGATTAGTCCGAATTGAGTTACGCGGGACCCCCACCCGAGGGTGGGCAAAGGCTAAAGCAGTCCCGCGCGCCACGAATTGCACTAAAGGGCACCCATCCTCGCCGACGGTCAGGACCAACCATCACCAAACTCTCCTCGTACGGGAATAAGCCGTGTCCCTGACAGCTACGAAAGCGCACATAGCCAGGTCTACAGTGAAAACACGACGCCCTCGGCATAAACCATGAGCATCGTGATACGTCGTCATAACACCAGAACGACGCGTTCCCCGCGATAGAGAGGGTAGATGGCGATCGACCAAGAAGTGCCGAGACAAGGTGTGGGCACCCGAAGTCCACGACGCGTTTTCATGGCCGACGAGATCCTCTCACCTTCGGCTTGGCCACTGGTCTATCTTCGAGGTCTAGCGAGATCACTCTCGCTTGCCGATTTTCTGATGCGTCGACTGAGGTGCTGGTTACCACCTGCAACAGCTAGGAGCCATCCAATGGGACTTGAGCATACTCGGACCTTCCCGCTCGCGAAGTAAACTCAGGCTGTTGAGGAACGAGCCCTGGTCTGTACGGAACGAGCATCGCGGCATTCGGCCTGTGGTGGTTAAAGAAAGAAAGAAAAGAGACGGAGCCGAGTTTCATAATGACCGACCACTTGGGGTTGCCGGGCCGACGCAACTCCGCATCGGTGCCACCCGGTCTCCGTGTGAAAGGAATTAAGATTTCTGTCTACTCCTGATGGATCTTGGAATCCCTCAAGGCCGAGGATGGACGCGTCGTAGAGACCCTTGGAGCACCCGCAGAACACATTCTGGTTAGGTTTCTGTATTGGCCTCTTTCGGGGGGCATCTCGATCGCCAGAGTCCCTGGCGATATGTGCGGTCAAACAGAGAGCCTCATGGAACGGCTTGGTGCCGGAAATTGCATCCCTGGGGGTGTTTTCCTCGGCGACAGCGATGAGGACCATCGTCCGGCGGAGATGATGAAGGGGCAGGACGTTCCAGACACTTGGGCGGGCAGAGCTCGTTCTGACTATCGCGCCGCTCGCAGAAATTGCTGGCGTATCCCCGGAACGAATCGTGAGCCCCTCACGACCCTGCATGCAGAAAAGTCAAGGAGGAAAGGGGGTAAAAGTAGCGGGAGACCCTGTGGAAGGCTGAATGTGTGTACTGATTAGAGAGGGCGAATGTTGTGCCACCCATACCCCCTCTTCCCTGAAGGGCCTGAGTGTACGCTCTTGTACCCTATACACAGCGTGAGGCGGTGCCAAGCCATCACGGTCGGTTTGTGGCACGTCGTGCGGTCATGTGCGTCAAGGATCTGGTGAAAGATGGCACAAGCGAGATGATATTGCTAACGGCAAGGCTGAGAGTAACATTGCGAGGATCTGATTCCCGAAGGCCGTCGCATGAGTCTCGCAACGAAAGCAGATCAACTGGTCAAGCGGTTCAGAGGGACAGGGGACTCTGCCACTGGTCTGCACGGTCGTTCGGCGCAACCTGCCAGCCAGAAGGATGTGACTAAGAGAGCCTGGACGAATGCCCAGCAAGGCACCTGTTGGCACAAGGTTGTCGTCTCTCAGCGTTACGCATAGTTCAATCTTGATAAATCTTGAATTTCTTCCAAGAAATGTGCTTAACCCAGCACCCGTGGGTTTGGGGGATCCGGCTCGATCGTTCGGCAAAACCCGGACCAAAGATGCCCCGGATCCACAAGGTACCGTGTCGTCAGAGTGATTTCGACCATACGGGCGCGGACGCTGATGCCCTGCTTGCTGATCCTGCGAGGTGCACAAAGTTAATTCTTTTCTCGGGTTACCGTGTGGACTGGACACGGGCTCATGATGATGAACTCTCTCGTTCTCCTTTCGTCGACCTCCCCCAGGTTCACCGCCCCGTACAAAATTAGGCGCTGTCATGACCACCTCAGAGGCCGCCATCCCCGCTCTCTTCGGAACGGTACTCCATCCGCCGAGCCATGGTTTCCATGTCACCTTGGTACCTTATGGCTGGTTTGGCTTTGTTCCAACCAACCTACAAAGTTCTTCTTCCGTGACGCCGGCCCTCTCTTCGATTTCAAGGGGGTCAGTGCCTGTGCAGAGGTCTCGTCACAGCCCGTGTCACAGAACTCTCATTTCTTGTATCGACCGGCCAGAAATCGGGAATAGCGCCTTTCCCCGACGGGAATTGCGGTCTTGCCTTGAGGATATCCGATCGAACAGTGATCGTCGATTCCTCAACCACGTTGCAGTCTACTGCTCCCCAAGATGAAGTAAGCGTTGCACATGCACGCGCATGTGGCCGCGATCCGGTTGCGTCGCTCGCAGTAGGTATAAATCAAGGACGGAGGAGCAGGATGGATGTATCTCTCTCGCCTTCTCTTCGACAATGGCGCGTTTACTCTGGGCTCTTGCTTTGCTTGGTGCACTCCACTCCACCGTCTCGAAACCGCTCAAGTTCGATAAACGTTGGGGGGACGTGAAGGTGAAGCATGAATGGAACAACGTTCCGAAGGGCTGGGTTGAAGTCGGACGACCTCCCGCGGATTACTTGCTGAAGATGAATATCGGATTGAAGCAGGACCGGTTCGACGAGCTCCTTGGGCACTTGTACCAAGTCAGCGACCCGGACCATTACAGGTATGTATCTTGGCGCACCCACTACGTTTAATGTCCTCTAAGGCGTTTGGAATGCACAGATACGGAAATCACCTCTCGAAAGAGGAAGTTGACGAGCTCATTGCTCCGAGCTCCACGACCGTCGAATCTCTTGAAGCTTGGTTGGCTCACCACGAGATCGACCCTGCTTCTTCCATCTCGCGCACGGATGCCGGAGACTGGTTAGCCGTCACTCTCCCAATCAGCAAGGTCGAAGAAATGCTCGACACCAAATACGGGGTATACAAGCACGTTGAGACTGGCGAGACTGTCGTCCGTACGATCAGTTACAGTCTCCCAAGCATCCTGCACGAACATGTTTCTGTCATTGCGCCGACCACGTACTTCGGGACTATGCGGGCTATGAAGTCCCATGTCTTTTCTAAAGAGACTGCCAGTGCCAAGGCGTTCACTCAGGCCGGTGTCCCGGGTAGCTGCGCCCAAGATATCACACCATCGTGTTTGTTCGCGTTGTATAACGCGACCGGGTACAACCCAACCGCTACGAGCCAGAACGCTCTCGGAGTTGCGGGATATCTGAACGAGTACGCGAACTACGCGGATCTGCAGGTGCGTTTAAGATTCGTTTCACTGGGCAGAATATATCCTGATCCTCTCCAATTGCCTTTTTTTATGCCTAGACCTTCCTCAGGGCGTATCGACCACCGGCTGTCGGATTTACTTTCACGACCGTGCAGGTTAATGGCGGAGGAAATGATCAGAACAACCCCGGAACTGAGGTACTCTATCATCCATTCTTCCTGAGACTACCATGGAACTCATTTCCTTCGACATAGGCGAATTTGGACATTCAATATACCGTCGGACTGTCTTGGCCAACTCCCAACACATACTATAGGTGAGTACAGATGACCGCGAGAGCCTGTTTTTCTCCGGCTGACCTCCTTGTTTAGTACTGGCGGATCTCCTCCTTTCATTCCCGACGATTTCACTCCACGTGCGTTTGAGAACTTTTCAAATTTAACACCCCTAGCGAAGGAAGTTCACCTTTAATACTCACAGAAAACACGAACGAACCCTATCTCGACTGGTTGAATTATATGTCCTCTCAACAAACGGTTCCTCAAACCATCACGACCTCTTATGGAGATGACGAACAGACCGTTCCAAATGACTATGCCACCACCGTCTGTAACATGTTCGCTCAACTTGGTACCCGCGGAACCAGCCTGCTGTTTAGCAGCGGTGATGCTGGCGTCGGAGGTGGGGATTGTAAAGCGAACGATGGAAGCGGGGTGGTGAAGTTCCAACCCTCCTTCCCTGCTTCTTGTAAGCCTTCCATTATTTGCGTGCATTGTGATTGAATGGATGGTGGGTGACCCGTTGTTGAACTCGGTTCTTCAGGCCCCTACGTTACCGCCGTCGGAGGAACGACTGGTATCAATCCCGAGACTGCTATCTCCTTCTCCGGGGGAGGATTCTCGAATTACTTCTCTCAGCCTTCCTACCAGAACACGGTCGTCACTAATTACATCAACAACTTGCACGGTACTTACAGCGGACTTTACAAGTGTGTTCTCTTTTTCTTGGGTTTTGCAAAAAAACCTCTGAACGGTGTGATTGATTATTCTGTTCTACAGTGCCGGCGGTCGTGCATATCCGGATGTCGCGGCCCGTGGTAATAGGTTCCGAGTCGTCATTGGTGGAAGCACTTTCTACGTTAGTGGGACCAGCGCCAGCTCTCCGGTATGACACCCACAAGACGAAACCCGTTCGACAATAGTACGCTTATACGTTCTACGCTTTTAGACTGTCGCCGGATTGGTTGCGCTCTTGAACGACTACAGGATCTCGAAAGGCCACCCCTCTCTCGGGTTCCTCAACCCGTTCTTGTACTCTAGTGGCGTCGCCGGTTTGGTTGACATCGTCGTATGTGTTCCCCGCTTTTGAAACGAGAAAAGTCGAACTGGCTTGAAGCTGACGAAATTTGTTCCTTTCGTTTGTTAGGGCGGGACGAACCCCGGTTGCGGCACTAACGGGTTTACTGCGACCACCGGTTGGGATCCGGTGAGTATCCGCACCCATCATCTCCCGCTTGAGATTTTCACGCTAATCTTCGACGTGGGGGGTAGCTCACTGGTTTGGGAGTATTGGACTTTGGGAAGCTACAGCCCCTTGTGTCGTAGGGTGCCCTCTCAAACATCGCACGTCCATCTGTATCGGTCAATAGCGGATTTTCTTTGTGAAAGTAAATAAGAAATGTATTGGCAATCTCGCTTAGTCGGTGGACGCACACATGGATCGCCAATCCTGATCGATCCAGCAGGCGAACGCAGCGTCATGCGATGTTCAGTGCAGGCTGTAATCCAACCTCAAGTTCAGAGGGGTAGTTCAGTGTGCCCCCGGACACCCACCGACCCACGTCTTATTGTGGGTGTTTGGCCATGGGGACGCAGAGTCAATGCGTAGAGTCCCTTCACTCTGGAACCGGTCAGACACGGACATATATGACAAAGGATGGGTGGAGCGGTCCGCCAGGGTCGGGGGGAAGTGACGCGTTTCCGTACATTACGAATCAGGAAGTGTCAGATTACAGGTGCACAAGCGCGTTGCGCTAAATACCACATGAGCGATTGGGCGTTCGACGACCTTTGCGCGAGAGGAGGGGGGGAGTAACCATCGTGCGAGGGTTTCATGAAGGCTTGTCGATACCGTTCGGCTTCGCATCCGTGTCCTTCTTTTTCAAGTCGGTTTTGTCATCCTCGTCTCCCGAATAAGTATCGGCCGATGGAACAGCCGCGGAATTCGCAGCACCAGCTGAAGCAAGGGTAGGTTGTTCTAGCACATCCCTGGATGTAGCCTTCAGCATCCATCGAGAAGGAAGGGGTAACCACGCTTACCACTTGATTTGAAACCTGGTCACCCGGGGCTTGTTGTTGATATCCCTCACGAGCTTATCAAATTCCAGCGACCGCTCCTTCTCCTTCTCTCGCCTTTCCTTTTCCTGTTCAGGATCAACATCTCCGGTCCTAGGCGGAATTCCGTCGTCCTCGGTTTCCCATTCCGTATTCTGATAATACCCCACCCTAACGAACTCTTGGTCCTTGTAGCTCCCGGTCAAGATTAAGGCCGCGACGCCCAACACGTCTTCTTTGGGTATCTTCTTTGGGTTCGGAGCGCAACCTTTGAACTCGAAAGCGTTTATGCCTGTGGGGACGGGTCCGACGAGATAGTCGTCGAGCTCTTGGTCTAGGTCTTCGTTACCAGGAGACGAGACGTAGATGAGACGCCATTCGAGATCTATTCTTTGTGAGAGTGGTTGATTAGTTCTTCCGCCCTGACAGAAACGCAGGTATACGCGTGTGGAGTGCAAGAGGGGGAGAGAACGCACCGTCTTCGAGAGGAGCGATACACTCGAAGGTTACGCGAAAGTGGTATGGATCTAGAAATCGTGCGGGGTTATTGAGGAACTCTACGTTCTGTTCGTTCCAGCCGATGAGCTCAACTAACACCACGAAGGGGGGAGAAGACGTGTGGACTGACACGGATCGTGACGATGGACATTGTGGTCGCAGGGACAGAAGGCGCGTCGCGTCCCACTCGGTGCACTGGTCAGTTGAAATTTCTCACGCCCGCTCCTCCGTAGAGTGGAACAACATTGGTATTACAGATTCCACAAGTTACAAATACAAATCAAGAAATCCGCAAGAAGCGTTGGATGGGCGCGTTATCTAAATTTCTCTTTGCCGGTGGGCAAAGTTCTATACAAGAAAATTCCTACATTTGAATTTGAACCGTTAGATATGCAAGAAATTGAGAATGAATACAAACCAAAGAACACACTGGTTTCCGAGAAGATGTGCACGACCAAAGCTGGATGCTCAGGGTTCAGACTCCCATTTACCCGGCGGAACGGGCGTCCCTCCATACTTCAAGATCGAAGCTGCCTGGGCAAAGATCCTCATCGTTAGGATCGCCTGCCCACACAAACGTTTTTCCAAAGATCGGTTCTCCTCCCGTTTTGGGCCTAATGAGGCACGACGCGGATCGATACGCAGTCGTCTCGTAATAGGTAAGTCTCTTCTCATGATGTTCCTTTTGAACCTCGTAAACCATCCCGTTCACGATGTTTCCTGGTGGCCCATCGACGAGAGTGGGGTACGGACCCCACATCTTGATCGAATAGCCGATGATAAACGCCGGGAAAAGGACGGGCGGAGAGTCGAGACATAGGACATCGGTGAGCTGTTGTCCGTCCATGAGTGTGCCGTAGAAGAAGTAGTGGACTGGTTTCCATGGTGGAGGCTGGAAGGTTTGCTGGCCAAAGTTTGGGTCGTTCCTCGCAGCAAGGAACTTTTTGGCCATTATCGAGAGGTGTCCCGTTCCACCGTCCGCCGGAGGTGCTGGAACATCAGGGGTGGTACCTGGAGGAGAACGTGTGAGTAGGGGGCTCGGGGAGGGGAGAGAGGAAGGAAGAGAGCGACCTTGAGTCATGGTTGGGGAAGAAGAATGGTGGGTGGTCGAGCGCCGAACGAGCCTTGGATTGGTATCGTGTTCTCGAGATGCGCCGTCTGTTCTCTCCACATCGCAAGTCTCCCTCCAGCGACACCCCACCCCCGCCTCCGCCATACAATC
>QFEV01000063.1:0-25653 GCA_003316405.1 Thelephora aurantiotincta
CCCCCCCCGACCAGGGAGAATTCCTCGATCATTGTGATACCCCACCTCAGATTCCCAGCCTCGTCCAATCTCCCGAACTCGCTCTTCCTCGTTGTTCCCATCGCTGTGGCGGTGCCATCCTCCGTCGTCGCCCCTTCTCCCTCAAAGTAGTAATAGGATGCAAAACGGCTCGAGATCAATCCTCGATCGATCTATCTTTTATTCCGCACCGCTTCATTCTTTCTCGTCACCTACGTTCAGCGAGCGACACCAAACCTCAAAAACCCTGCAACTCGTGAGAGATCTCAGCTCCCATTCTTGACTCAAACACCCATCTTGAAACGTCGTCCTGTCAATAGGGTCTGGAGCGTACGCTCTCGGTCGCTCCCGGCGTTAAACCGAATCAGATCTCCCTGACACACCGGATATCCCATGCACTCTGGAACCCCTTGGGTGAACCCCACTTCATCCAAATCTCCTCCCATCAGAACTGGCCAAGCGCAGTCTTCCTTCCCTTCGGATAGGTTGCCTTCGAAGCAGAAGGGATCGGGAAACAACAAAAATAAACCGGCCAATGGTCCTCCAAAAAGCAAAGAGGTCAGGCACCTCGAATCTATTCTCTCCGGTCTGCGCAGTCTCAAGATGGACATTCCTCTCGACCAAAAGGGTCCAGATCCAAAAGGCGGTTGCTTTTGCCAAGGCAAGTCATCCCACCTTCCTCTTTCTATTCTGCGCCCCGGAAGAACCAAAATGCTGAAATCCGATATCACCAATACGCTTCTGCCGCATGCTCCACCTCGGATTTCTTAATTCATTGTGGACTGTGAACTGCCGAAAACACATACACGCACACTGAACTGCAACCCCGCCGGACACCCTGTGTATCGGTGCTCTCCAATTCGACGATAATTGGGCCAACAGGAAGAATACACCCTCTCTCGAATTACACCCCCGTATGCTACGCGTGCGGACTCCCTCTCTGTTCCATCAACCTTCCGTACTACCCTTGTCCCCACCCGCCTTGTCGAACCTCCTTGCTCTCGTCCACCCCAGATCCATTCCGGGTGCAGCTTCAGCCACTGATCGCGCGGATCGACGCCGAGATCAAGGATCGACTCAAGAAGGAGGAAGACGAACGAATCCTCGCTGTAGAGGAGCTCAGGATGCGAGAGGGGGACTTTCCCATGCTGAGAGCGTCCCCCTCGCCCAGTCCTTCCCCAGCTCCGGGTGCTCAACCACCACACACGAGATCTGGCGGCGGAGCGACCGCTACCCACCCCCAAAACCAAGGATACGCTGTCATGTCCTTGAGCTCTGGAAGGGGAGGGAAGAGGTCACAGATAACCATAGCATCTCATCGGCCAGGCAAGATCTCCAAACCATCTTCCTCCTCTTCGCTCAAGGAGGATGCAGAGGACGATGGTGTGGTCAGGATACGCTGTCCTCCAGCACAAGTAGAACCAATCAGGGCCCTTTGATGGTTTCCTGTATCGAGTCCCTTACGCTTCATTCAGTTTTTGCAACTTCGCGAGACGCACAGGTTTCCCGTAATGTTAAGTCTGTATACTGAACGCGCAAAGCAAAGTGTAAGAGAAGTGTCCGCGTGAATGCTATTACTCAATAAATTTCGCACCCCACAGCAATGGGTGGAACACAACCAAAACTGCGCAGCGCGACGCCGCGTAACGCCGACAAACAAAAGCAGGGCCTTTATACCCGTAGCAAAACAACAGGAAAGATGCACCACGTACATAAAAACTGCCATCCAACATCACAGCATTGGGTCCGAGCACTTAATTCCGATTACCCTAGATTCAGTCAAGCAACCAGCTCCGCGCGGCCTGGCATCCCCCGAGATCTGGATGGAGTAACACTGAAGACAACCAGTGTTGCAACATCCGCCTCCTTTTCTCCAGGAAACTTGACCGATATTTCGCAAGAGAGACCTTTGGTGGAAGCGGCGGGATGATGCGGTGCTGCTGGCGCTAGATGTAAAGAGAAAGGGGTCACCGAGATCAATACGCAGCTTCCGGGGAAAGTCGCAGCTCAAAGAAATAACATGAATTTCGCCAACGTGCCGTGATGACAGTAGCGCGCCATGAATAACCTCGCACACCCGCGGAGGGGGGAACCCTATAAGTAGGACGTACGGGAATTGTTCGATGCAACGCGACAAAGAGTTCCTCAAACGCATTGTAACGTTTATGGACGTGTATCACCGTTCCCTATCGGGAAGGAGGTCAGCTATCATGCAGCATACATCGCCGTCGAGTTTCAGTGTGGATGGAACGGGTAGCGATAACGGGCTCGCAGGACCTGGGACGTCCGATCCCCGGCGTCACACACGCTTGAACGGCTACGAGGACGAGGAGGGCGAACGAGAACCGAATTAGAATGACCGCTCACCTCCTTAGTCCTAACGACACATTCATACACTACACACCCGGTCAGTCAAGAGGTTATTACGGCAAGAGGTGATTCGATGACGATAGGAGAAACGAGATTTCCGAAAATTTCAGATGGAACGTTTCACCCACCGATGTAAGCACCACCAAGCTTGTCGCCGACGCTCGTCCAGCCCCGAATCTCCACCTCTCGAGCAAACAAGGATGAGGCGCCCGAGTTGTCACCCAACCATATATCGCTGGAGAATATGGAAGGTGGAGTGTTGCGCTCGCCCGGCATTTCGGGGCGGTGAATAAGAGGATGAGTGTCGTGCATGGGTCAGCATGCGTGCTTCGTGTCGTTTTAACACCAGTAGGTAATTCTCGTCATCGTCTTCCTTTCAAGTGACAGGCAGGATGATTAGAAAGGAGGTGCGAAGTAATCGGGTTTAGTATTCAGCGAGGCGTTTGGGAAACATCGGACTCCGCCAGTCGGATGTCAGAACTTACGGATTGGGTGGCAGCAAACAAATCGTCATACGGCTTGGCTTCCCCGTCCACGTCGATTGCGTCATTCGGCAATACGACCAACAGGTCTTTGCAGTCCTCGAACGGGCCTTGTGCTCCACCGACAGCACGAGAACTCGTTCCTGGAGTCACAGATCCGGACCTGGTCCTGGATGGGAACGCTTCGTTCATCGTGCAGAGAAGACAAGAGGTTTCGCTTGTGCCGGTAACCGTAAGCGTTGAAGGTGACGTGAGATCCAACGTGATCTTTTTGTTCGCCGGATCACGTCTACCCGTGTATTAGCAGAGCATGGGACACGGTCTTTGCGGGTCTAACGTTACTGTCGGACGGCCTGTCGCCTCCGTCTCCAAACGCAGTCCGATTAGGTCATCCCCCGGTTTTTCTTCGGACCCCCCGGTCCTTTCTTCCGGGCCTCACCCGCTTTCAGGTGCAGTCGACAATCACCTGAGGTCCCAGCATGTAAGCAAAGCGAGGAAGCCACACGGCAGGCGACCACCAAGTGCTAACACACTGTAATTATTCCCCGTAGCGAACACCCGGGGGGTCACGTCATCTTTCAGATGGACGTCGCTCCCGAATTCAAACCAAAAGCTCGGTCCTTTCAGCCAATTGGTTGTGTGCCATGTGGACAACCTCTCATAATGGACGAGGCACCATCCATGCCGTCGTAATTACTAGCATGTACGGCACCAGTTCCCCCTCCCTCGGGTCGATTCTCCCTTTTTTTCTTTGCAAGGGGATTCCTAACCGGGTCCTTTTCAAACGTGTTCGTTACCAAACCCACAAATTCACCGGAGATGTGTGGTTGTTTGGCGGGGCCAGGTCCTTAGAATCCCCGATCCATGCGGCGCCGCAGCAGCGGTCTGGTCTTTGACTCGCGTACCAGGCGTGACGATAACCCGATAAGTTGGCAGGGGTCCATGCTCACAAACGTGAAGGAGTTTACGGAACCTTGCGCACAAGGGCGAAAACGTGACGCTTCCTGGGAAAATAGTTCTCGAACGAACAAGCGAGCAGGCAACCAATCACTTTTTTCCCCCGATAAGAGACCGTATCCCCTGCCAGGCCACAATGCACCCATTCATCCGAAGGGAATTGGTCTCGGGTGTGCCTGGTGATGTATGGTCACCGTTCTTGGTGTCATTGGGCGACTTGTCCCTTTGAAAGGAAGCGACCTCCAACGCCGGAACCTCGGGGTGACAACCGATGAATCGACGAATACAGAAGTCAGGGATGGATTGACGCCCGGGGTGGCCTGCTAGGCACCGACAGCGACAGGCTTTGCAGGTCCTGTCCCACGACGGCGGACGGAGGACAATACACGTCACTCATCCCTCTCAACCGCAGGCACAGAAACCGTGAAATCCAAGATTAGCGTATCGAAGACCTTCGAACCTTCCGGCGTGCTATTGAAATCGAGGCGGGTGTACCTTGATACCCAATCGCTCTTTATCCGCGTACGTACCCCACTGGTGGCGTCCGTTCTAAATGCCCAAGCACAGCTCACTGAAATCCAATCAGCGCTGGCTTTTATTGAACAAGTACGGTCATCATCCAATGCGTGCCCATCTGATTCCGAGGTTATAAACCATCACGGAATCAACCGGTAGCATTCAGCCCTGTCGTAGCAATTGCTTCCACGAATCGACTGTGCGCGGGGTCGCAGATATGCCTCGGCGTGTCATGTCAACAACGTTCCCCGATCCGCTCGCACTAGTTTGGTCGCTGGGACGACCCTTTCGACAGGCGACAACGAGCGCGACACCTTCTGATCTATGACGCACTGCCCTGATTCCAGTCAACAACGAGTTGGATACAAGATCTCGCCTTGATTCCTCCTTCCGGCACGCAACTGAACCGCCGTAGCCGCGAAGACGTCAACTTGTACAGGAAACCAGGACGCGTCTTATTCACCTCACCGGCTTGTCTTGGTGGGGCCTTGCCAGACGCGCCAATAACCACAAAATCTCACTCCCGAGAGAAACTCCGCGCGCCTTCGGTCGCGAAGAGGCCCCGGAGCGCCTTAGTGGGTCAACTCCATGGCCGATTGTAATGTTTGTGATAGGGGCCTCCAGCCGACCCCAGGCCGAGTCCGAACCCGAGAGTTTAACGCTGTGATATTCGTGGGTGAGGGGTTGTAATTATTCGTTTCCGGTCACTGTGAATCCTCAATATCCTTGCTATTTTCCCCAAGAAATCATGACCGCAAAGCACTTCGGGAGGGCCTCGTGCTCTCGACGGGTCTCATCAAGTCACTGATCATCATCGTCTTATAGGTTGGAGGTCCGGAGGTGCACTGCAAGTTTGATCTCGGAACAACTCCCTTAAGCCTACGCGCCCTGATGAGGTTGATTTCCGTCTATGTGGGACCCTGCTCGCCGTGACCAGTCGTCATCTCTTCGGCTGGGTAGGCTAAGGCTTACGACCTCCGTGCAAGACAAGATTGTACAGTCACCAGGCATTCAGGCCAGGACCATCGTCAGCACTCGTGAGCTTTTACAGTCAGCATCTCCCGAAATTAACACCCACGATCACGTCCTTACGTCAACGATCTACCGGTCGTTGGCGTTTTTTGTAACTCTAGGTCTCCCCGTGGAGATCTCCTGCTACGGTGCGCAGGGCTCCTTCTTTCATTACCGGACCCCACCCACTCAGAAGCATTCACACTGAGCGTATCAGCCACGTCCCAAAGACGAACTTGACCTGTCCTTTGGTCCTTAGTGCTTCGGCCGCCGTTTTCGGTGATGAGCAGTCCGTAGTTGGGGCGGGTACCTCAGTAACCGGTAGTCCTTGACGGGTCCCCTCTTTTTGCCAATGACTGGCGACTGGCTTTATCATACTCAGTGGAGGTATATATGTACTTCGGCAACATCTCATCGAACAGCAGACTTACCAACCACATGTCTGAAGTCTTAGCGAAGGGGAAAGCGTGTCTCTCCTGCAGGGCTAGGAAATCTGTAGGCAGTCTCGTCTTTCGTCCGAAACCCATCTGACCCTCTGCGTTTTCGCCTAGAAATGCGATGGTGTCAGGCCATCGTGTGGTAGATGTACCGCGAATCAGCGTCCATGCGAGTACAGGGAAAGGCTCACAAAGGAGGAAGTTCTCGAAACTCAGGTTACCAGTCTCGCCGATCGACTGCGTATCCTCGAGATGCGAATGACCAAGCCGTGCTCCTCCGCTCTAAGTATCGGTATCGATGACATCCCTGCACGCTGGTGGGAGACGGCCGAGCCTCCCGAGGTCGTGAGCAGGGCTTTGTGAGTGTCATCATCCAACTTTACATCCGGGCGCTCGCCTCATTACCTGACGTGATAGACTAAACGCTTTCTTGGCAAACTCTCATGCAATTGGGTTCTTCTTGAATAAAGAGCAACTCAAGGCGGCGATGTACAATTCGCTTCCATTCTTCGACCAACCACGGCCGTTGTCGTGTCTCTTGAACGCCATCTACCTTTGGGGAATCGCATTCTCCGCCTCACCGACTTTGTCGGAACAAGAACCAATATACCTCTCTCGATCCCTCTCGCAGGTCGGAACCCCCTCCCAGCACAGGGATGACGCGTTGCAAAGGATCCAAACTCACATCCTCCTCAGCAACTACTTCATGCGATATAGGCACATGGATGAAGGAAAACTTCATTCTGATGCTGCGATGCGGTTTGCGATGAGAAATAGATTCCACAAACCAGCGGCGACTCCATCTAGTGTATTTTCCGGTCCGGGATTAACCCACCCTGGGGACAAAGTGGCTGCCTTCTGGGCGGCATATTATCTCGACAAATGCTGGAGCATTCTCCTCACGCTTCCTTCCGCCTGTCCGGATCAAAGGAACCCCAGTGATGAAGATCGAATTGATGTTCCTTGGCCGATGGATGTTGGTAAACCAGCGCCAGTAAGTGATTGCATCAGTCCTCTAGGGCTACATCTCACCGACCATCACCTATGTTCTCTCCCATGCAGGGCCGCGGTGGAAACCCACGACAATCCATCGGTATCGTCACGCGCTTCTTAAACGACCCACTCGCCAATCATGCTGAGGAAGAAGTTTCCTTCACTGCGATGGAATGCAAAGCCATAACGTTACTGAAGCAAACCTGTGATTTCCGTTTGTTGTGGAACCCTAGTACGTCAACATGGTGCAGCTTCGTCCCTCGCGATTGACCCTTTCTTGTGAAAGACTTCGACGCCGCTTCTAAGAAGTCGTACTACGATAATCTCCTTCGCAGAAGCCGAGTCATCGACGGTTTCCACGAGACCGTTGCCCCCGTCACTCCCGGCGGTTCTCCGGAGAGCAACGGTCAATTACTCGTGGTCCACATGTGTATCCATCTCGCAACGATCCGGTTGGGGATCTTCGACTCTTGGAAAGGAAAATGCCTCGAATCCGCCTTGGCAGTCGCCAACATGCTGGGGAATGTAGATATCTCAAGCATTGGGTATATGCACCCGGTTGTCGGGGTAAGTCGTCTTCTAACCAAAAAAAAGTACTTTACCCTGTTAAACCTTCCTCCCTAGAAACTCTTATCAGTCGCGGCGCGTGTACTTCTGAAAGAGTTGAAAGGTTCTACTGCTGATGTCACGTTGGAGAGAGAAGTTTGTAGGGCGCTGGACTCACTTGAATCAGTTCTGTTGATCTCCGCGACAGACTGTCCATATATCAGTTCGTAATCCATAGCTCCTTGGGGTGTCAGAGAGATTGGCCTAACCTACTTATCATTGTGTAGGCGCCGAATACGTGAACTTTGAGACGGAGAAAGCAAGTCTCGCAGAGTGATTCTTAGATGCACTTGTTCCCGATATCGTACCGTTTCCTGGAATTTGGCACTCGCCGCCGGGTATAATCTCCGTTCTCTCTCTGTGTAACACTTTGTGTCTTCCGATTTTATCATAGAGGATCAGACCGTAAACTTAACCCTCCACTCTTGATCTTAATATGATACGGTGTAAACCCTCTATATTCCACAGGATATCGTGCTTTCCTTAGCCTCGACCTCTCAGGTTTGTCCTACTCCCAGATACCTTCCCGTTCCTAGTTCCAATAGCACTTAGAGCCATCGCTCGCTTCCTTCTCATCAACAGGACCTTCTTCGCCCTTCTCTCTCCCTCGTCCATGACGCTCGACTGACGAGACAGGGTTGTGCTCTCCGTCATCAGGCTCGTCGTCGACGCCCTAGACATAACCGGTCTCGAAGCCTCCTCTGCAGCGACAGACCCGAGCTCCGCAAGCCGTCGGTCGTACTCCTGTCTCCGTTCGCTGATCATCTGATTGAACGCGCTTCGATATCCATCGTCACTTTCCGGGAGTGTGATGAATCCCTCGCCTCTCAACGTCCATGCTCTCGATAACGGACGAATTGTCGGTAGCCTTGGGACGGACGAAGGTCGACCCACGGCATCGTCTGGCACTTTTGGGATTTCCGGAACCGGGGTCTCCACGACGACTTTGTGCGTTGAGCCGCTCTTCGAGGTCGAGGAACCAGGCAACGGCAGCCGGTCCGTGTCGCTCTCACCCCCGTCCTCAGTTTCCTCCTCATTTATAGTCTCATTGAAAGGAGGAGTCTTGCGGGGGCGCCCAAACGGAGGGAAGTGCATGATGCCGCGATCTTCATTCTTTTCCTCCATAGCATAATCTACTGCCGCGGAAACGGTAGATGCAGTACTCATGCTATCAAGGGTAGACATTCCAGTCTTGGAAGAAAGTCGACGGTTGGGGCGTGGAGGAACAGGAGTCAGATTGTGATCTGGCAGTTCTGGCGGCCGCGAAGAAGACCCCATCACGGCATTCAACGCGTTCGTAATCCCGGATCGAATAGCCCCAGACCAAGTTTGATCGACAGACCTAGTAGACTCGGGGGTTTGAATGCCGCTGTTTCCGGCGTAGTCGAAGTGAGTCTTTATGTTTGCGGCAGAGATACGAGGTTGAAGTAGGCCAATCTGGGTGGGCTTGGAAGGAGATGACGAAAAGGCTTTCTTCAAACTAGCGGCAGAGAGACGAGAAGGCCAGGCTCTGGGGCGAGTAGAAGGCCTCTTGGTTTGTTCAGGAGCACCATGGGGCCAAGGTACAGGGAGACCTCCATCCCGTAGATGCGTAAACCGAGAAGTAGAATTGTTGATGCGGGGAGTAATTTGTGTGGACCCGGGTAGGCTCCCCATGAAGATGCTCGTGTTCGTAGACAGAGGAACGTCACCAGGCATGAGGTTAGTCACAGTGAGCGGGCCAGTCGTGTGCGCTAACTCTGGGGTGACCAAGTGGGGGTAGGGGGCTCGCATTGCATGCGGCTTGACCAGGTCTTGTTGGAACTCAGCAGTTTGACCAGGTGCCTGTAATGGGGATGGAAGCGCAAACCGGTCTTGGTCAATCTGGAACGAAGAAGGACCAAAGAAGCTATCGTTGTCGCGGATGTGGCCTGGACTAGGTTCTGGGTCCCAAGAGAGTTCGTCATCAGACCTCCTTCGGGAGCGCACACGAAGAAACCAAGTGACGATGGCAATAATGAGGGCAATGCCTAGGATCGCGGCCAGGATGGAGCCCACGATAATTGGTGTGGTGCTCCTATTTGTCGTGGCATTCTCTGAAGCTGCAGTGGGGGATGCAGTTCCGGGGGAGCTATTCGATATCGTACCAGTCGATCCAAGGAGACTAGGATCTGGGGGAACAGTTGTTGACGATGCGACGCGGGTCGTGGGTTGAGAATTAGTCCCAGATGTTGGAGATGATGCGGGGACCGGGCTTGAAGCCACTGCAGGGGTTTGACTCGAAGAGTATCCTTTCATCTCCGGTGGAGATGTTGGCGAAGGAGTCGGGGTAGATGCAGCTTTGGGGGCTGGGCTCGAACTCTGGTGGACGTAGGATTCCTGGACCTGGTGTCGGTAGCGGTTAGTGATCGAGACTATGCGTCACGGAGAAGCCGGAGTTACCGAGACAGCACTAGAGGGGATTGGAGCCTGGTTGTACACGGAAGACTGCTTGGAAGGGATGAGTTGTAAATGCTGGCTAGATCTCACAAACTCACGTAGTCGGCATTTGCAACTGAGGAAGGAACCAAGGAGTGAGGAGTGGGCGCCACCGAAGGTACGGATGACGGAGAGGTTGACGAGGTGTTGAAAGCGATAGAAGAAAACTAGACACCCTTCCTGTGAGCCACGCTCCTCGGGCAAGTCAGGAGCCTGCTTACCACCCCGTTAAGTTCCTCGATCGACATGCCATCGCCAGGAGACAAGAAGACCGAGCCCTGGACGTCCAGCGTCGGTTCAGCGAGATAATGACCGCTCGAAGGCGATGTGGCAGGCTGGTGGGTTGTCTCTCGGGAGCGAATTTGTATTGCTATAGGCCCAACCCGTAGATAGGGAGGCGAAGTGCTCATCTCTCGGATGAAGCGACGAGTTTGCACCAGGCAAGACTGTCAAGTGGAAGGAACAGTGAAGGAAAGGCGGGGCACAAGCCAGCGAACTTTGCAGGAAAAGGAGAAAAAGCCATAAGTCCCTGACAAAACCCTAGGTCAGACCGGAGAGGGGTCGGGAGACGGAAACCTCGGACTGGACGCCAGGGGATCGACCGATCCCCCTGCGGCGCTTGCCGAAGCCTCGCTCTTGCATCACACGAACAAAAAAATCTCCTGAAAAACTTTTCCAGTATAAGAGGGGCTCGAAATTAACCTCAGAGCTTAAGAAATCGAGGTGTGAGTCGAGCGAGGACGAGGAAAAAAATCCTTTGTCTATGCTTCCGGTTTCTTCGTTCGCCGGGCCGGCAGGACTCTCCGTGCGTCACGTGGACTCCTTCCCCTAGACCTCTCTTCCCTCCGAACCTGTACATTGCTATCTAAAGGACCAGGGACAACAGGTTGTTCTCCTCGCCTTGCACATCCTACTGCTTTCTAGACAGCGCGCATTTTTCGACTCCACGGCTTCCGTTCACCGACTATCCTTCAACTGCGATGGCAACCCCTTCTGACGTTGTCACCCAGTCCGACATCTGGTTTGAAGATGGCAACGTTATTCTCGTTGCAGGGGGTGTTGCATTCAAGGTTCATAGGGGACAGCTCGAGCGCCATTCAGAAATCTTTCGGGACCTGTTTTCTCTCCCGCAACCTGTTGATCAGTCTACGTTCCAAGGGTTCCCGATAGTGCAGCTCTACGACTCGCCGTCCGACATCACCTTCCTGCTGCGAGCACTTTACGATGGATTGTAAGTGTCGCGTCGAGAGTCCTGCCAAACGTGACCCTGAGCTCCCATCTGCCGCCAGGTACTTCTACAAGCCTTACGCAAATGACTGGCAAGCTATTGAGGCGGTTCTGCGTCTTTCCAGCAAGTACTTCATTGAGCATCTGCGACATCGTTGCCTAAGTCGCCTTGCGGTTGACTGGCCATTGACTCTGGACAAGTGGGAAGCACGAGAGCGCGACGCTGTTGACGACAAGGGAAAATACTCTCCTAGGGAACTTGCTCCACACCCCATCCTCGTGATCAGTCTTGCGCGGGAGATCGACCATCTTGCGTTTGTGCTGCCATCTGCTTTCTATGACCTTTCTCGTTACGGACCTAAGAAGATTGTCTCTGGAGCTGCAGCCCCTTTGCCTCTGACTTTTGATTCGCCGAACTCTTCGCCTACCGCCTCTCCCACTATTCCAACACCGGGTAGCCCTACTCTCGGCAACTTCGATGATCCCGTTTACCTGTCGCACCAGGACGTCATCAATGTACTTGCCGGGAGAGAACAAGGACAGCGATTCATGATTTCGTTCATCGAGAAGTCTCTGGTCGATCCACCCATTTCTTCGCGTTGTCTGAACCAGGAGTTCCAAAGCCAGGCCTGCAGATCAGCATTCTACTTCATCATGCTCAACGCTCTCCGATCCATCAACGGAATCGCGTTCGGTCGGGACGCGGACCCTCTGTTTACCCTCAACCAGACGGAGGATATGCTTGATCGTACCGACTATGCGGATGCAACGGACCCGAAGGTATTGTGCAGTCTCAACATTTGTGCAGCCTGCAAATCGGACTTTCGGATGATAATCAAGACCGCAAGACAAGATGTGTGGAAGTTGATACCCGGTTGGTTCGGCTTGCCGGACTATGGAGAGCTGAAGAAGCGCATGGAGGATCGTTGAACGATTTATGTGCTTCGGAGAGGTCTGACCGTTTCCCCTCTTTTTGTTTTCCGCTCCTCGCTGTCCCTTTTCTTTCACTGTCGCACCTCCCTCGTTTATATTACCCTTGTTATAGTTTTAGCACCATCATTGCATATCCCTCGTTTAGCTTTATTCCAGGGTTCCACCGTCGATGTGATCGACCGTCTACTCGTGGAAGCTAAGGAAGATCGTAATTGTGCAAGGGACTGTCTATTTTGGTGCCCTGGCCAGGAAAAAGGATTCGAAACCGCTCGTCCAGGGTTTTCCCCTCAACCATTGATAAGGAGAGGAAATCGGATGTGGATGTGCAGAGAGAAAGCACGTCCGCGGCGAAATTTTATGAATCGATGCCAGGGAAGAAGGGAGTGGATTTGGGTGGCTTTCATATCCTCCTGTGCTCTTTTGAGGGCGCTGTTGCTTAACCCGGGAGGTCACCGGTCGGCACGCGGGAGTAGGACTCAACGCGTCGCGTGCGACACAGGCGCCGTGCCATTTGACGCGCCCCCTCGGGCACCTGCTCTTTCATTGATGATCTTCCGTCACCGTCATGCCCCCCAAGCGGATAGGGTTCCACTGTGTTCTGTGCCTCTCAGTGGTACCTCTTGCAGAATGCAGGCTTCTTCGCTGCTGTGAATATTCTTCCTTGCTTGGCTTCCCTCCTTCTCACCTCGTTTTTGCCTAGACCATGGCTTTTGTAATTCGTGTATACGCGAGTGGTTGGAGTCAAATCGCGTCGGGCCACAGAGGAGGCCGAAGAAACTACAGTGCCCAACGTGTCGCAAGGACGCACGCGAATCTGACTTGGGCCGCATATTTATTGAAGCTACTGTGCTCGACGAAGACGTGGAACATCAAGCTCGGCTGGCAGACGCAATCATGGAACAAGCCAACTTGGTCCATGAATCCGTTCAGATGGTAGCCCCCACATCCAGTGATGTTCAAGTGGTGAGGGCAATATCTGGGGTTGTCAAGTCTCGGGATACGCTTTCGAAATTGTCGTATGCCGAAACCGAGCCGATCATCAAGGCTGTAGTGGAGGTCAGTACCATGGTTTTCCTCGCTCATCCATGGTTCTCATGTGCAGGTAGAAACTCTCAGCGATCACATACGACCTTGAATGTCGTGTGCGACCCGTGTTTGAGAGGGTCTCAAATCAGGCCCAGGAGATCACTTCCCTCAAAGCAGAGGTACGTGGATCGATCTCCACCCTAGGCCATTTTCAATAATTTTTGTAGACCGAGCGACTCGAGAAGAACATCTATTCCATGAACCATGAAAAGCAACAGGTGGAACAGTGCTTAGAGGAGGCGCTCCAAGCTGGGGAGCAGCTGAGGAAAAAAAGTGATTCCGCCAAACTTGCCATGCTCCGGAAGACACAAGAGGTGGAATCGCTTTCCAAAGAACTCGCACGCCTTCACAGACAATCATTCGCCAAGGGACACGACATAGCCGGTCTGCAAGAGCGATGTAATGAACGTCAGGCAGAAATCGAACGGCTGAACGAGGTAACAACAATTTACTGACGTCTTTCCCCCCCTTCTAACTGGGTTGAAAGCTCCTAAGTGCCTCAAAATGTCCCTCGAAGAGCAAGGTATGGGAATGAGGTTTGCTCGGATACTTTCACGGCTAATGAACTGCTCGCAGCGACGGTTGGACGAAATTGATGATGAAGACACCCATTCGCCTCTACCTGCCCACAGGGAATCACCCTCAATTCCACCCTCCAAGCGTGTGGCCGTATCGAAATCCCCCGATGGCATCACCCGCTCCGTTTGGGAACCCCCTCCTGTTATTGTTTGCACGCCTAGCCAATCCTCCAGACCCTCGAAGCACAACCCATTTCACAAAAATTCGAGGAAAAATCACCCAACTGTCGCGAACAGTTCATCTGGTCAGCTGCGACCAAAATTCCACTCAGATTGGAATCTGGACCACCTAAAGGAGAAACGGAGGAAGTCCGAGTCGTCACTGCCATTCAAGGTTGACTCTAAAGGAAAACCATTGGTACAGGTTGCTCTCGGATCCCGGCAGAGGATGACTTCAAGATCATAGTTTGTTGTTTTGCCGCTATCGGAGTGTTGCGAGTCTGCGGATTCATAGAAGCATCTGTCGGTGTAGGTTTCTTGGTAGTGGTGGTATCCCAGTGAAATCCCAGCGCTTGGTTCCGTTGTCTCCCCAGGAAACGGGGTACATACAGGGCTTTCTCGGATTCAAACACAAAAAATAAGAGACGGAATGCCAGGAGAGGGAATGAAATTGTCCTAGAGGATGACATAAACGTAGAATACGAGAGTAAGCTGGCGAGAGGGTGAAGCTCACGAACGCGAGGATGAGAAGAAAAAGTATAATCAACCCTAATTCTGTGAGATGTATGTACCTGCGATTTGCGATGCGTTCGTTCGAGAGCGGCTCTCCGACGGGCGCTTGATCGTCGGCGGTTGGGATTGCCGTCTGGTCGGCGCGGCAAGATTTAAGGAAAATTTTCGCCGCATACACTCTCCTCTTCCTTCTCTCCCGAGCGCCATCTCGGGCGAAGAGGAGGAGGATTTCTAGTTAACGAAGCAGGCCGAAGTCGAATCCTTCCTCAATCCGCCCAAGTCATGTCCCCTTCAGGGCTACCACCTCTGACCACGGACATTCCGTCCCCTGATTCCATCTTCGAACTCGCAGATGGATCGGTCTTCAGCGGGATCAGTTTTGGTGCGGAAGGCAAAAACGTTGCCGGAGAATGCGTTTTTCAGACCGGTAAGCACTCCGCCCGAAGGGATCGTCGTTTAGCCAGGCTTTATCTAATCAACGCGCCTCCAGGTATGGTCGGCTATACCGAGTCATTGACCGACCCGTCCTACGAAGGCCAGATTCTGGTCTTGACCTATCCCATCATTGGAAATTACGGCATCCCTGCACGACCAGAAAACTTCGATGGCCTACCTGACGAGTTTGAATCGTCCAGGATACATATCACCGCCTTGGTGGTCGGCTACTACTCCGAAGATTTCAGTCATTTCCTGGCTACATCATCCTTAGGGGCGTGGCTCAAAGAAAACGGTGTTCCCGCGATCTACGGTGTTGATACCAGATCGCTTACCAAAAGAATCCGGGAAAAGGGTTCAATGCTCGGGAAGTTACTCGCCCGCTCACCCGAGCCATCGCCTCCAAACACCTCGATCCGCTCAGCGATCCCAGAGTCCATCCCAACCTCGAGAGTTCCCTCTCCCACACTCTCTCGCGACGAACATGTCGACGTTCCCTTCTATGACCCCAATCAGACCAACCTCGTCGCAGCGGTATCCATCAAGTCGCCCAGACTGTACAAACCCCCAAAACATGTCTCCCTTCGTCTCCACCCTTCCGGCCGGCCATTGCGAGTCTTGGCGATTGACGTCGGAATGAAGTACAACCAAATCAGGTGCTTTATATCTCGAGGCGTCGAACTCAAGGTTGTTCCTTGGGACTATAACTTTCTGAGCGACGACGATGACCCTTTCGATGGCCTCTTCATCTCAAACGGACCTGGAGACCCTACCATGGTCAAGACCACCGTTACTCGTCTCTCTACATTCATGACGCGTTCGGATACCCCAATATTCGGCATCTGCCTCGGTCACCAGCTGCTCGCCCTGGCCGCTGGGGCGACAACTTCCAAGATGAAGTACGGAAACCGTGGCCATAACATCCCTTGTATCGACGCCCTTAGCGGACGATGCTACATCACGAGTCAGAACCACGGTTTTCAGGTTGACGCATCCAGTCTCAAGCCCGGATGGAAGGAACTGTTTAGAAATGCCAATGACGGAAGCAACGAAGGAATCTACTGTGAGACAAAACCCTATTTCTCCGTTCAGTTCCACCCCGAGTCAACGCCAGGGCCGCGGGACACCGAGTTCCTTTTCGACGTTTTCATCCAGAACACCCTCGATTGTGCCACCACCGGTTCTCCTGTTTCCATTTCCATGCCAGGCGGTACCAAGGAGGAGAACGAAAAGAAGACTCCAAGAGCACGGGTCCACAAGGTTCTCATTCTCGGATCTGGAGGTCTATCCATCGGTCAAGCTGGAGAATTCGACTACTCCGGTTCCCAGGCAATCAAGGCATTGAAAGAGGAAGGAATTTATACCATCATGGTCAACCCCAACATCGCCACAATCGCCACCTCTAAAGGACTCGCCGACAAGGTCTACTTCCTCCCGGTCACTCCAGAATTTGTGCGGAAGATCATCAAGTATGAGCGTCCGGATGGTATTTATGTCACCTTCGGGGGTCAGACCGCCCTAAACGTCGGGATCAAACTCAAGGACGAGTTCGCCGCACTCGGGGTTCGTGTTCTCGGGACGCCTATCGGGACTATTATCACGACGGAGGATAGACAACTTTTTGCATCTGCAATGGCTTTAATCGGGGAGAAGTGTGCAGAATCCAAGACTGCCACGAACCTCGAAGAAGCCATATCTGCTGCCGGCACTATCGGATATCCCGTCATCGTCCGAGCTGCCTATGCTCTCGGGGGTCTTGGTTCCGGGTTTGCTCAGGATGAGGGTCAGCTCAGGGCATTGTGTAGTAAAGCATTTGCCACAAGTCCGCAAGTCCTCGTTGAGAAGAGTATGAAGGGCTGGAAGGAGATTGAATACGAGGTTGTACGAGATTGCAGGGACAACTGCATTACCGTTTGCAACATGGAGGTGGGTAACAAACTTGAAGTCATCATCATTGCTTTAATTCCGACAACCTCCCAAGAATTTTGATCCTCTGGGTATTCATACGGGAGACTCGATCGTCGTAGCTCCTTCCCAGACCCTCTCTGATGCCGACTATAATATGCTTCGGACCACCGCCATCAACGTCGTCCGCCACCTTGGTGTGATTGGCGAATGTAATATACAGTACGCTTTGAACCCAACTTCGAGGGAATATTGCATCATCGAGGTAAAATCTCCCTTCGCTACTCAAGCTGGATCATGAACCTTGTTCTAGGTGAATGCTCGCCTGTCGAGGTCCTCGGCTCTTGCTTCGAAAGCCACCGGTTACCCGCTTGCTTTCATAGCCGCCAAGCTTGGTCTCAATATCCCCCTACACGAGATTAGGAATTCCGTCACCAGGGTCACAACTGCTTGTTTCGAGCCAAGTTTGGACTATGTCGTCGTGAAAATTCCCCGATGGGACCTCAAGAAATTCAATCGTGTCAGCCGACTCCTCAGCAGCAGCATGAAGAGCGTCGGTGAGGTCATGAGTATCGGCCGGACGTTTGAGGAAACGATTCAAAAGGCGATTCGTGCGATCGACGATCAGTTCACCGGATTTGCCAAGGTGAATCCCTCGGCAAATAGCTCCTAGCCGGATCTATACTGACCCGCTAGCGAAGAACGATTTTGTCGAGGATATCGATAACGAACTCATCAATCCTACGGACAAACGAATATTCGCCATCACAGCAGCATTCTATCGTGGATACACGGTTGAGAAGATATGGCAAATGACGAATATCGACAAGTGGTTTTTGAACAAACTGCACAACATCCATAAGATGGAACGATACCTCACGTAAGAGTTCCCCATCGAGTCTCTACACCTGATATCTCATAATTCAGTAGGTATTGTAATCTTCCGTTGGTCACGAAACCGCTACTGCGTAGGGCAAAACAGCTCGGTTTTTCTGATCGACAGCTTGCTCACTGTATGGGAACCACCGAGCTTGCCGTCCGCAGACTCCGCCAAGAACTTGGTATCTCTCCGCGCGTGAAGCAGATCGATACGGTTGCCGCGGAGTTCCCAGCCTTCACGAATTACCTCTATACCACATACAACGGAATGGAGCACGACATCGACTTCCAAGACCGTGGTGTCATGGTCCTCGGTTCTGGCGTTTACAGGATCGGTTCGTCCGTCGAGTTCGATTGGTGTGCGGTTCGAGCGATCAGAACTCTCAGAGATTGTGGCTTGCCGACGATGATGGTCAACTACAATCCGGAAACGGTCAGCACAGATTACGACGAAGCCGACAGGCTGTACTTTGAAAATATCAGCCTTGAGACCATCTTGGACATTTACGACACCGAACATTCCCGAGGTGTAATATTGTCCATGGGTGGCCAGACTCCAAACAATATCGCTCTTCCATTACACCGCCAGAACGTGCGCATATATGGTACTTCCCCGGAGATGATTGACACCGCCGAAAATCGATTCAAGTTCTCCCGACTGTTGGATGAGCTCGGCGTTGACCAGCCGAAGTGGAAGGAGTTGTCGAGTTTCGAAGAGGCACAGCAGTTCTGTGACGCCGTCGGGTATCCTGTCCTCGTCCGGCCGTCGTACGTTCTTTCTGGAGCTGCCATGAATGTCGTTTTCAGCAGAGACGACCTATCGAGTTACCTCAGTCAGGCCACCGCCGTTTCGCGAGACCACCCGGTCGTGATTACCAAGTACATTGAGCAGGCCAAGGAGATCGAGGTCGACGCGATAGCGAAGAATGGCGAGCTCGTAATGCATTACGTCTCGGAACATGTCGAAAACGCCGGCGTTCATTCTGGTGACGCTACGTTAATCCATCCACCACAAGACCTCGACCCGGAAACCGTTCGACAGATCCTGGACGCAACGACGAAGATCGGAAGCGCGCTGAACGTCACTGGACCGTTCAACATCCAATTCATAGCCAAGAACAATGAGATCAAGGTCATTGAATGCAACCTTCGTGCCGCTCGTTCTTTCCCCTTCGTTTCCAAAACTACTGGGATCGACGCAATCGAGTTAGCAACCAAGGTTATGTTGGACATCCCTGTTGAAGCTTACCCCGCTGTGGATATACCTCCGGATTACGTCGGTGTCAAGGTCCCACAATTCAGTTTTGGCAGGCTGTCCGGTGCGGACCCGATCTTGGGTGTAGAGATGGCATCAACCGGAGAAGTGGCATGTTTTGGCAAAGACAAGTATGAAGCATACGTCAAGGCGTTGATATCCACGGGAATTGATCTCCCGAAGAAGAACGTCTTGCTCTCTATCGGAAGTTTCAAGGAGAAGGTGGAGATTCTGCCCTCTGTACAGAAGCTGCATTCCGCTGGATACAACATTTTTGCGACTGCAGGCACCGCAGACTTTTTGACCGAGCACAGTGTTCCTTGTAAGGTAATACCAAATTTTTGCGAATCACGCTATTTATTTCATGTTCACGGTCTCCTGTTTAGTACCTCGAAACACTTGGTGACGAAAGTAGTGATAAGCAAAAGTCCGAGTACTCCCTAACCCAGCATCTGGCGAACAACATGATCGACATGTACATCAACCTTCCTTCCAAGAATCACTATCGTCGCCCTGCTACCTATGCTAGCAAGGGATACCGCACTCGCCGCCTTGCTGTGGACTTCGCGGTTCCGTTGATCACGAATGTCAAGGTCGCCAAGCTCTTGATCGAGGCCCTGGTTAGAAGGCTCCCCCTCGAGGTGTCCTCAACCGACTACAAGACCTCGCACACCACGCACACCTTCCCCGGATTCGTTAACATCGCCGCCTTCGTTCCGGGTTTGACATTGAAAGACAATCCTGACTTTTTGGAGTCTACGAAGGCGTCACTCAGCTCCGGCTTCACTACCACCGTCGTATTCCCGAAAGCGCTTGGGAATCAGATCGAGGATAGGCACTCGCTTGATTGTGCTCTTCTCAATGTGGCTAGTGGCGCACATTGCAACTACGCGTTGGGCATGACTGCCACTGTCAACATCCCTGACAAGGAGCTCCAAGACGATACCAAATTCTTGTTCATACCATTCAGGCAAGACACCCCAACTTCGCTCTCCGTTCTCGCGGCGTACTTTGGCTCCTGGACCCCAGACAAGTTAATCGCTACAGATGCTAAAGGATCGGACCTCGCTTCCTGCCTGCTCCTCGCTAGCCTTCACAGCCGAGCTCTGCATGTCATAGACCTCCAAGGCGAAGACGATATCATTCTTGTGTCCCTCAGCAAGGCGAAGGGGCTCAAAGTAACCTGCGACGTGTCCACATTCTCATTATTCTTCGATCGCGACCAATTCCCAAGATCTACCCGACTACCCAGCGCGAAGGATAGGCAAGCTCTTTGGGATAACATCGAGACGATTGATGCGTTCTCGATCGGGGAGGTGCCCTATTCCCTGTCGGTGGAGCAGGGCCAACCAGCATCTGCATGGTCGGGAGTTGAGGAAACTCTACCGTTACTACTCACAGCGGTCAGCGAAGGGCGCCTGACCCTCGGTGACATTCAAAAGCGGCTTCACGACAATCCGGTCCGCATTTTCGGACTCCCGGACAAGGTCCACACCTACGTCGAGGTCGTTATCGGAAGGAAGGCACTGTTTGCAAACAGTCACTCGAGCTGGTCCCCGCTAAACGGCCATACCGTCGATGGAATGGTCCACAGGGTGTTGATCCACGACCAAACCGCATTCGTAGACGGAGCGATCGTGGTTTCTCCATCTGGAAGAGATGTCTCGAGTGCCACAATCTCCCATCATGTTATCGAACGGTCGCCCTCACGAGCAGGTTTGGTGAAACCGGAGGCAGTGGTGCCCCAGCCTATGCCCCACAAGCGTCCAGAATACATCCTACCACTACAATCGTCTGGAATGAACCTTCACTTGACCGGCCATTGGACACCGCTCCCAGGATTTCACCAGAAGCACATACTCACAGTGAAGCAGTTTACGAAGGAGGACATCCACGAGTTGTTCTCCCTCGCTCATGAGATGCAACTTCAAGTCGAGAAAAACGGGACTCTGGAGATCCTCAGAGGGAAAGTCCTCGCGACTCTGTTCTATGAGCCGTCGACTAGAACGTCGTCTTCTTTCGATGCTGCCATGAAACGGTGTGGAGGACAGGTGATTCAGGTAGTCGCCGACGCTTCATCAGTGAGGAAGGGGGAAAGTCTTCCGGATACGATCAGGACGTTGGGGAGTTACGCGGACGCGATTGTTATCAGACACCCGGATGTAGGTAGCTCCCAGCTGGCGGCAAAGTTCTCGCCCGTTCCAATTCTGAACGCTGGCGATGGGATCGGCGAACACCCTACTCAGGTAACGATCTTAGTGCGTTTAATCTATCATAGTTGGCTGAACACGTCTAGGCCCTGCTCGACGTCTATACGATCCGGTCAGAACTCGGGACCGTTAACGGGCGGTCCATCACCATGCTAGGAGATCTGAAGAATGGGAGAACCGTTCACAGCCTGGTGAACTTGTTGTGCATGATATACTCCGTTCGCCTAAATTTCGTGTCCCCCGTTTCCCTGGCAATGCCGGCGAGCGTGATCTCCGCTGCTAAGAAGGCGGGAGTACAAGTGCGGCAATGCGAGTCCTTGGATGAAGTGCTCGATGAGACGGACGTTCTCTATGTGACAAGGGTGCAGAAGGAGCGTTTCACGAGCGAGGAAGAGTGGGAAAAGGTCAAAGATCTCTATCGTGTGGACCATTCCGTTCTCTCGCGGGCCAAGGAAGATATGATTGTGATGCATCCCCTGCCAAGAGTCAACGGTATTGACCTATCGCGTCATTCCTGGGATCACGAGTCACTGATGATTTGAGATAGAAATTGACCCAGAGGTCGACTTTGATTCTAGAAGGGCTGTGTATTTTCGACAAATGCGGTATGGTTTATTCGTGAGTATCCCTTTTGAGGTCCTCGGCAAAAGGACGGGGGGACTAAATTGTCTGGATAGGTCCGTATGGCATTACTTGCGAGCGTCATGGCCTGAGGGACGATCGTGGGGAGGGGCCTGATCAGCATGTAATCAAAAGTGGTCACAATAAAGTTGGACGTTCGTTTTGGATTACGACACGGACACTCGGTACGATGCCATCGTTCCCCGCAGACCATCCTGAACCGATGAGTGCCCGCCAATTTCTGCGAATGACTCCCTTTGAGTCGTACAAGGGGGTATTCAAAGGCGATCAAATACGGAAGCAGACAAGGGTAAAACGAAACGAAAGCCTGGACTGCTCCCACACCGGGATCCCACGCACAGGCGTATGGATCGTTTAGGGGTGGACCACTCGGGGTGGGTCTTTTACCCGCGGGAGGCACGCGTAAAGAACGCAGTGCCAGAACGGATGGCCGAAAGAGTGTTATCTCTGAGCACTTGCACATTCTTTTTTGGTTCGCGCTCATATCACGTTTGTTTATCCGAGAATGGGGGAGCAGGGAAGGGAGAGAGAGGGGGGCTGGGGCGGGGCTCCAGGCAAGGACGGGCGCGAGCGTTTTCGTAATCACGAGTGAAGGACGTCCTGAAACCGCATCGTGCGTTCTGCGCCCGCCATGCTGGACTTGATACAAAGAGCATCGCACGGACCGGGTTTTCTTTTCCCAGTACTTCAATTTCCAAGGAGCGAGTTCCGAGATCGTGCAGGGCCAATACGAAAGCGATAGGAGGTGGTTCGCTGCGATGTTTGACACGGCACCACGTCCCGGTCCGTCCGTTTTGAAAGGGATTCTCTATTACAATGTACTACGTACAACCAACCCTGACGCGTGGGGGTTCTCCACCAACACAGCTGGACTAGACCTGCACCCACCCCAGCCTTTATCGGTCTATCGATCATCAATATCTTTCATCCCCGCGGTCGGGTGGCACGAGGTCCTGACACAAGGGGGATGGCAACGGTGCATACCATTCCGCCTGGCTTATATACCTCACGACGGACTCAATAAGCGTTACTGCGAGAGAGATGAGCGAACGTAACTCGCTCCCTCCAGAGTGAATTGCAAAGACCGCAATATGGGCAGGCATTTTCTGTTTCCTCGCACACGCGACTTGCGGGTGGACGGAAGCAGGGAGGAGGTGCGGAGATCAGCAGCGAACGGTTGAGAGAGTCTGGAGATCTGGCACGTACATACACGCTGGCAAGGCTCGAGAGATCGGATCCGGGCTAGTGGGGGACCGGGCGCACCTCCATTCCTCTCCCCCCGCTCTCGCTTCCAGCTCCTGTCTTCTCTTTGTAGCGACTTCTCCGCGGGAAAAACTAAAAATAATTGTTATACATTAATCCCCGCCGAAATGATTGAGAACGGCTGTGCCCACCATACAAGAAGCTTGAGCAGCACATGGTATTCGCCGGCACTCGCGAAAACGGCTCTTGTCCATTTCAATCACTGCCACTCCTCGCTACCGTGAGTCCGGGGGTCCGAATTGAAATCGACTACAAATCCAGCATAGCCTGGGTTTGCCCAATGTATTTATTAAGGCAGAGGGAAATATGTGTAAATAGAGATATCTACGAAAACATCCTAACCGGTGTTGAAGCATCAAGCGTAAGTCCTTTGTCATGTGCGAGCCGACGTCGAGGGGGAGAACAGCGTGTACAACGGAAGCAGCCGACGAACGGTATGCGTACTTACAACCACAAGAAAGGAAGATAAAAAAACTGGAAAGCGTTAACGGGACAGCAAAAGGGAAATAGGCGATCTCTCCTATTCACATAACGGCAAAAAAGCGTTCGAGGGCGGAGGCAAAAGATCCCTCACCGAAGTCGCCTTTTGGGTCGGAGATGGGGGTTCATCGTCGTCAACGTACGAGTAGAACGGTTCATCTACCCCATTGATGTTGATGTATTCGACCACGCGTCGTTTACCCCCTTTCCGACCCAGGTTGCCGGTGGTTTCCAGCTTCTCACAGAGTCCCCCTCTACAATTCGCGTCGTCCTCATGAAGATCGAACGGACTAGGCGGCATGAGATTGGGGCTGGGGAGCGCTTGGAGCCTGAGCTTGGAAAAGCTGGGGTCTGCTTCGGTCAAGCGTAACTGGCCCGGTTTCTGGTTGTTCCCCATTGATGAACGATTAAGATCAAAGTAGGAAAAGTCCGAGTCTGAGGTCATGAGATGAGGCATTGAAGATGGGGTGAGCGAAGGGGAAGACGTTGCCGAAGGTGTTCCAGGTGGCGAGGGGAGGGAAGAGGAGGCGGTCAAAGATGGGGTTGATACAGGAGACACGTGATCATCATCGGAAGGCGGTTCTGGGCTGGAGGTCGAGTCCAAAGAGGCAGGTTCAGCAGGGAGGAGAGGGAGGAACTGGAACCTGCTTTCCAGTCGCTTCGTGGAGGTTGCGGGTGATTGCGGATTGATCGCATGGGTCATCTCCCGTAGTTGGCAACCTGTTGATTGATCTTCCACGGGCATGAGGGGCACGAACGAGAACTTGGAGGCCAAGTTGGAACCAGCTTTCGAAGACGTTGGTGAGGACGATTTGTGCGAGAACTGTGGCTGGCGGGGAGGGAACATGTTACCGATGGGCGAAGCGGTCTTCGATCCGTTGTTGGGCGTCGAGGCAGGTTTCGGGGGGGGAGGGGATGGCTCGGACAACAATGGCAACAGGCCAACAGGGACACGGTTCAGGAGTTGAGGTGGCCTCGGACGGAGGTTGGACTTGTGTTCGGGGTAAGCAACCGAGTTTTTCAGCTCGTGAAGTTCCAACAAGTCCCTACAAACGAACGAAACCGTAAGCTTTCGCTCGGTGACCCATACGGAGGGACGAAGAGTGATCGTCTCTCATACGGGGACCGCCATATGCGCGAGAGGCTAGTGAAGCAGATCCCGTCACGGGACCAGGTTGTCCAAAAGGGACAATACTTACTGGTAAGTTAGTTTGGGGGTTATCTCGCAGGGGGTCCTATCCCAATCGTCGGCAACATGAACCTCGACGATTTCCTGCTCGTCGTCCGAGCTGGAAGAACTGTTCGAACCACTGCCACAAAAGGAGACGCATTTCCGCGCGGGGGGTCTTGGGGAGTTGCGTGGGGAGGGGCTGCCGCGGACGAGACAGCCTTTCATGGTCAGGAAGGTGTCCTCGAGAGGAGAGAGGGAGAGAGAGAGAGAGAGAGAGAGAGAGCGGGCGATGCTCGAAGGAGAATAAAAGGGACTACAAGGGATACGGAGAAGAGGAGAAGCGAAAGAATGTCGTGTGATGAGTTTCCTGTTTTATACCCTTTCCTCCTCGATCTTATTGGGCGGAGGTCCCCCGGCTGGCTCACAGCCCCCCCAGGGAATCAGTGAACAACCCGCCCTCGTTGTCTGTTTCGTCGTTGCCGCTATTGATACATACCACAAATACAGAAAACAGGTCCCAACAATCTGTGCAGGTGAGCGAAAGAAAAGTAAACGTTATGTAAAAAAAACCGGGTGTACTTCGACCCTGATGGGGCTGATCGAAAACATAGGTGAGCGCGAACGAAAGGCCCAGGTACACAAGTAACTGTAATCCACATCAAAGGGTGACATAGAGGCATGAATCATAAGAAAAAAGTCGGCTAATCCCAAGCTCTTCCTCTTGTAACGATTGGTGGAGAAATGGAAAACACCGTTCACCAATGGGTAATGGCCGACACGTACATGAGATCAGATACCGGACCTTTGAACTCGGCTCGGCCTCGAGGTGACCAAAGCAAAGTGACCAAAGCAAAGGAGAAATCAAGTCACCTCTCAGGCGTACCTCCTCCGATTGACCAGCCCTAGGTTCAATTGCCAAGTATTGTCGTCGTTGTACGACACATATAATCCCCAGAAAAAGCACGCGTCGCCCAGACAGTCAACCCTCTTCAATCCTCCCTTGAGCTCATACCCCGGTAACGCTGGCGTGGTGAGAATGCGTTGGTAGAACGCATCAGCCATCTTCTCCT
>QFEV01000064.1:0-14659 GCA_003316405.1 Thelephora aurantiotincta
ATATGAGTGTATGGAACGCAAATTGAGAAGAGTTCGTCCTCTACTCCAAGAGGGGTGTGGCTCTCCTGTGAAGGTAATTAGGGTTATGAGAGCGTGACGTTTGGTGCGATATACACACGAATTTCCCGAGCCCAATAGTGGCAACCTCCTCGCACCTGAAACCTTCGGGTGAATTCAGAGGATCGGGGATGACCAGTAAGGTGAGGGCCATTGTCCCCGGATCACACCCCAAGTGTAAACACGCGAGAAGATTCTCAGATGCGGGGTAATTTCTGATGGGTGAAGCCCATCTACACTTTGGCAGTTGCTTATTCCCCAAATAGGATATGGACATCTCCGCAGGTGAGATGCGGTAGAAATGCATAACACTGTGGCGAACGCTGACGTTAATTGGTGGTACAGGGGTGCGTGCGGGGGAATAGGAGGAAGACTTACGAGCGGCTAATGGCATACTGGGAGAGGGCAAGAATGGCGCTCCCATCTGCGGCCCTGGAGGCCCAAAAATTGTGCATCACTTCTCGTACGGATGCACCAACCTTGACGGTGATCGACCTTGGCACTCGGTCAGATTCACAGAGTTCTCGCAGACAAAGGCGGCCATCTTCGAGGATAATTACGAGCCATTGGCCACCAGGAAATACGGTGAAGAAGTTCACGGCCTCCTCCACAATGATTTCAGTGATTTGTCCAGGTGGAGAGTCATGGCGACACCAAAGATGGTCAAGACTGGTTTGGCGAATTGACTCTTGGCGTAACACGTCCGTAGTGGCATGGAGGAGACTTGGACGATCCTTGTGGAGGAATGGCATGCGGGTGCGTATTCCTTCGAGCTGCTCGAGCCAGACACACCTGTCGTTAGAAATGGAGTAGAAAGTCTTGCAAGTCTGTGTGGCAGGTTAGCGGGGGTGTGAGTTAATGGTGGCGATGGAAGATACCGAAGCAAGGCTGACGAGGTCTTCTACGGAGAGTTCGTAGAGGATCAGAAACAGGATATCAATTGGGAAATCCAGCAAAGGGAGACGCTGCATGGAGGAGGGAGGAGGGAGTGATTGATCAACCGATTTTGCCGCCATCATCTCTTGATAAACGCGAAGAGATCTGGTGCATTCCCGGATAAAAACAACCGGAAAGAGCTGGGAAAGAAAGGCTGCGCAGAATGGAAAGAACGTTCGAAGCCACTAGTAACTTGTACTCTAAGCAAACACAAGACTTGGAAAAGCACACGGCGGTCTCGCAGTTCCATTCTGCCGCCAACAAAAACTACAAGAAAGCAGAACGCGTCGCGGCTCATCAAACGGCCGTACCAATCGTGAGCCCACCAGTCTAGTCAGATGCCGGCCGGGCGACATCCCGAAGTAAACGTTTCGCTCGGTCTTTCCCTCATCCCATGACCATACGGGTGGGACGGAGGCCGCTGAGCATGGCGACGACGTCGACAGAGACCGTGCGCTTGATCTCCCCCCGCCATGGTTCAATGCCGGGGTTGAGGTCTGAGGCTGAGCGGAGATAAAGCCCGCACAGTTGCACCTCCCCTCGCCGGAACGAACGGGCTCTGTCGATCAACTAATCTCGGATTTGTCTCCCCTCTCTCAAAACCCCTGTCACTCTCCTCTCTCCCTTCCACCCCGGAGACGGCGACGACGACGCCTACCATTCGAGGGACGCCCATCCCACCCAAGATCTGCTTTGCTCTCGTCATCCCTTCCCACCCTATCTCGCCGAGTCCTTATTCAGCCTAGAACACAACGGCTGACTACGGCCTGGTGCAGTACCAGGTGCCAGCGCCGCCCAACCACTCCCTTGCACCTTGTGGGTTCTCCTGGGTTCGGGCTCCAGTCAGTGAGCCGACCCTCTCGTAAAGTACGTCCACTCACCGCCAGACGCCGGGTTCGCACGTTGTTGTCCGGTTGGAATTGTGTATGACGTCGTGAACGGCACTCAACGACCTTCCATCAGGCATATCTCGAAATCGTTTCGACAAGGCGTCTCTCCTTGTTGACCCCCACGGTCCCCTTGTCCCTCCCCGCCCAACGCCCTCAGAGTAACTTGTCGTTCTCATCCCCCGTTCTTTTTCCTTTTTGCCTCGTCATCGCCACCGGTACCTTACCGACCCACGTTGCACAAACGTAAGTCAATTAGAGTTCCAGTCGACACCTTTGTGCACGTCAACCTTACTCCTTTTCCTTTTCACCTTCAAACACCTCGCAGTAAGGGATGAGTTCTGCACTCTATCACTCCTCTTCAGTGGTAGATGTAAACTCGTTTTCGCCCCATTCCAACAATGCAGGATCGCCTCTGCCCTTCATCCCCCGGAGACGGTCCTCAATGCCCAGCTCACAGGCCATTTTCCCCTTTCCTCGTCCCAACCCTATCGCTCGACATACCGACTACGATTCACTTAAATTGTCTCGACAGAATCCCGACAAGGCAGGTGGAGGCCCCGACTCTCCAGAGTCTCGTCTTTCTGGGAGGACTCGTACCCAGCGTAAGATCGAACCACTGCTACCCCTCCAACCTGTACAACCTCCTCAAATTTCTACCCTCGAGTTCCCTCGCCAACGTCCGGCGGTGCCAGCCTCCGAAAGTGCCCAGACTCTCCCTCGCTCACCGAGCATCCCCGGTTTGATACTAGATGATCCGGCCTTGACACCCGACTCGGCCGCCCTTATCAGTTCCTCATCTTCCGTCGACGGTCGCGTTCGTAAAAGGTCCGGAGAGCCCCTAAAATCCTCCCTCAAGTCTAGAACACCGATCACCCGGCCTAGCCTGGCGGTTGTCACTACCTCCAGCANGCGAGCCTACGACCCCCAATTATATTCGATCCAAGTCTGTCAGCTTCGCTGAGCGGTTAGACCACGTCAAGCTGTTCTTCGCAGAGCAAAAACCAATTGCTGTGTCCCGCGATGGTAGCCCGACCGAGGATACGAGTGGTACCGAGTCCGAAGCCCCTGCGCCCATTCGGAGGGTTTCGTCCGAAAATGAGAAGAAGAGATTGCTGGTTATGGAAGTCGTCAACATGCCCCAGAGGATAACGATGGATGTGGATTTGATGCTTGAGGATCTCACCTTGTCAAGGGAGGCAACCATATGCGGGCACGTCAAAGTTAGGAATCTCGCCTTCCAAAAGTCCGTCGCCGTGCGCTTCACGTTCGACTTTTGGCAAACGACGAGTGAAGTCTCTGCAAAGTATGAGCAGTCACTCGCTCACGGAGTGTTTGACCGCTTCAGTTTCGTCATTCGGCTGCACGATATTCTCTCCAAAATTGAGGACAAAACCTTGTTCATGGCCGTAAGATACACGGTTAACGGGCGGGAAATCTGGGATAACAACACGGGTCAAAATTACAAGATCACATTTTCCCTTCCCATCACACTTAGGGCGCCAGGAACCATTGCACAGATTCAATATGCCTCGGACGAGGAGGCCGTTGCGGACTTGACTCAGAAGCTCGAGCGAATGCAGTCAACGGAGGCACTGAAGGATAGCCAACGGTTTCACCATCGGCAGAGGTCTGGCAGCACAGAGGAGGACTTTTTCTTCAGCTCCTCCGTTTCTCTGTCATCCCGTTACACGTGGGGAGCCTCTCTAAAAAAACCTTGGAAACCCACAGACTACACTACCTCCTCCCACTCTCGACCAACCGCACAGTCCGCCTCGAGTAGCGTCTTTCCCTGGTCCCACAAACCCGACCTCTCTTCCCTGGCCAATCAGAGGACTCGCGCTATCCGGTCGCAGAGCGCTATCATCACCCGCGGTTCGCCTCGGCTGGGTGACGACAACGTGACGTCTGACGTCGCCGTCCAGAGTCATCCACTCGGCAACTTGCTTAACGGAGATTCTGTCTGGCACAACTCCCTCAGGGACCACTCACGAGGTCGTTTTGATGTTGAACAGCCGAGCGGACTTACCAATAGAGGCTCTCCGGGTAGAAATGTGGACAAAGCCGCGACTGATTTTGTTCCAGGCCAGAACGGGATTGGTGAGATTGGGGGCGAGATTGGTAATGCGGATGGTGATAGTGGCGGGAACTTGTCGGCCCCCATCGTCAAGGTCTCAATGTTCCATATGGCCGGAGAAATTGAGCGCATGCCGAGTGATGGCTCGTCTATCACCTCGTCGGCGTCTTCTTCCTCTCAAGCTTCACCTGTAGTAATCGCGTCATCCGCTCAGGGTCCGCCATCTTGCGAGATGGAGTCGCTCGCTAACAGGTAAGCACTGTCTCTTCCCCGATGAGGGAGCAACAACAGACCCTCCATCGAGATTGCTGTGCTGACAAAAACGTGTTTTCCTCTTTCGGGCGCCGTGGTTCGTGATCGATCCAACGGATTCAAAAACAACAATCAGATTTTGCTTCTCGACCGGTTCGGGAAGTGGAGTTGAGACGACGCTTGCCACACGTGCGGTTTCTGAAGACGCCCTGCAACGTTCTCATTCAACATCTAGCATC
The DNA here is from genome assembly GCA_003316405.1 of Thelephora aurantiotincta. NCBI lineage: Eukaryota > Fungi > Basidiomycota > Agaricomycetes > Thelephorales > Thelephoraceae > Thelephora > Thelephora aurantiotincta. The sequence continues at coordinate 4,449 of QFEV01000064.1, forward strand.
GAGGATGCGCTTTATCTCTCTCAGCGGTCCATGTCACAGATCGGATGCCCGGAATCTCCGCCCAAATCGCGATCGTCCAGTTGTGATGATCTAGCCTCGCTCTGCGGATCACTCACGCCCACCCTAACCCCGACCAAGAAACAGTCCATTCTTTAGAGTGTCCTACCGTCCACCTGGCGCACTTGTTGGGTGCCCCTATGACCCCTTCCCCCAGAACTCCCTCCACATGGTCTTGCATGTCGACCCTCCCCCTCGTCGAGTTCATCTCTTGTATGATACCAATGGTCACAAATGCATCCAACTGCCCCCAACGGCATCAATGAAAATTCACAACTCTCTCCCCCGCACACAGTACAAAAATCCGCATCCACACTTGGTACATGCGCCTGTGTCCTTCCTGCCATAGCTAGGGCTCACCCCATTGTTCTGTCTTGCGCTATTTCTCTTGACCCCTGCCTATGCTCGTGTATTGTTTACCCCTGCTGCAAGTCATGTCTCGCATCTCAACCACTTCACCCCCCTGTGACCATTCCCTCCCCCTGGTTCGGACCACCTGTTCTCCCACATTTTCTTCTCTAGCAAACCTCGTTCTTAGTGTATGATATCAACGTCAAGTAGAGGTGCTTTCAATTCTTCTCCTGCATCATAACTTTGGCTTTCACAAAGGTTTCCTCCAAGTCCGTTTCAATCGTCCTCCCCCGTGCATCATGTACGAACACCACCCCCGCAACTAGTCTATATTCTATCTCTCTTGAAACATTTTCCCTTCCACTACCGGATCATCGAGGTGCAATCCAAAACTCGGGTTGTCCTTAGAGTTGACCCAAACTAAATAACACGTTTTCGCAACAACTATGGTTGTGGTACCCGTCTCGTTACGGGGTGGTGTTGTCTGTGTGAGGCGCAAAAACATACATGGTCAAGTTCAAGAAACTACGAACAAGGGGCAGCTCAGTATCTCCTACGACCACTTCCACCACCTCCCCAACGTTGACGGTCACCACCTCTACTGCCTCTATGATCCCCTCCCCTCCCTCCGCGGTCGTCACCTCTCCCATGGTAATCCCGATCACGGTCGCGGTCATCATCCCTCCTGGAACCTCCATACCCTCCATCGCGTCCACCTCCACCACCCGAATATCCACCTAAACCTCCGCCGCTCTCACCCATACCTCCAAACCCAGGTATAAAGTCATCGCCGCCTCCCGATCCACCGGGTCCACCAAAGTCCCTTGCAGATCCATATGAATCCATCTGGGAGAACCTCCCACCTGGTGGTCCCATCCCCGGAAGCCCCCCTCCACCCACCCCAGTGTTTCCATCCATCTGGTCTTCCCACCAGTTCTCCCCAGGTCCATTGACACCGAACCCAGGAACCATAAGATCCTCGTAATCCTCCTGATCCCCCGCGTTGGGATCCGGCTCGGGAGGTTTCTCCCCGCCTCCAGAAAAGACGCTGGCAGCGTCTCCCGGTCTCTCGCGACACCAGAACCTCGTCGTGTGGTCATTCGACGCCGAAACCAGGAGGTGGCCGAGAGAATGGAAGGCCAAAGCCCAGACGTTCGAGTCGTGAGCTTGTGAAAGCGTCGCGCGGGGAGGCGGGGAGTGAACGGATGTGAATGCCGTCGAGGCATCGTAGGAAGAGGATTGCGCGAGCGATGAAGGAGGGACAGGAGATGAGGAAAGGTCCCAGTGGAGGATTGACCCTTCCGACCCGCCAGAAACGAGAACGGGGTGGAATGGGTGCCATGTCACAGCTACGGAATCGGAAAGGTCAAACTTGAGGTTGATCTCGATCGCTGAGGGCACAGGAAACGTACAGCAGACTTCTTTTTTGTGGCCCCTGAGGGTTTGCACCTCCTTCATGGCTCGGATGTCAAAGACGCGGACGGTCTGATCCCTCGAAGCGCTGGCGATCATGTTTCCGTTTGGAGACCATGCCAGTGCTTGGATCGTGTTCTTGTGGTAGTGGCTGTACAGCTAGGTGAGCATTCGAGCGGCGGGTCCCGGGCGGACATAAAGAAACCTACAGGGTAGAGATGCAATTCCCGGTCCTTGGATCCCAAAATTTCATCATATTGTCTTTGCTTCCGGAAACCAACAAGCCTTTCGTAGGGTGCCACTCCACGCACTTCACATCCCAACCATGGCCTGTAGAAAGGTCAGCAAAGCAAGAGGTGTATTCCATAGCCTTTTTCACCTGTCAATACACGCTCTTCTCGCTGTTCTTCGAAGGCCCATATCCGCACGGTCGAATCATCGCTCGCCGTGGCGAATCTCCCATCGTCTGGGCTAAAGCTCAACGCTCGGATGGCTTCACGATGTCCATTCCAAGCCGTAAGGTTGTTCATATTGGGTTGGAAGTATTTGATTACCCCGCTTTGGTCTGCAGAGGCTAAGAAGGCTCCAGAGTGGGTGAACCGCATCGCGCGGATGGCCGTCTCGTGTGCTTGGAGGATCGTCTCGAAGTTGAACGTCAGTCCGTTCCACAGTGTGAATTCACCACTCGTAGATCCAGTCAAAATGCGTCGGCATTCTGGTGTCCACTACAATAGGCATCACACCTCAGAGAATGCTCGGGGAGGGCAGAGGGGGGGAGAGAGCATCGGGTTTGGAATTACTCACCACAACACAGTTAACAGGACATCGGATCTTGTTTGTCGACGTGTGAACGAACTTTGTACATAACGACGTCGAAGAGTTTTCCGGGTACGCTTTTGGTGGCAGGAGCTGGAGATGCGGCGAACGAAAAGCACGATATATTCAGTGAAATACTGGTACAGGTGCATTGGGTCCGAAGGGTTCCATACATCGATTATATACGGCACCGCCGGCCTCATGTACGGCAGATACCGCGGATTTGACGATATCTTGCGCAACTATGTTGCTTGTGAGATCGCGACGCCAATACGGAAGATGGGGCTCACCAACGTCCACCTCCCGACCCCGGCGAAGTAGTCGACAGTTCTTCGGGGGCGAACTTTCTTGAACGCCTTTCCGTCAATGAGCTGCCTAGCGGCTGCCATCTCCAGGTCGTGTTGTTTTGAATCATCTGTCGGTGGAGGCTGAGGAGCCTGTAGGTACCTTGACGGCTTCCACTCTTGCGGATCCGACTCCGACTTCACTGCTAGAACGCTTGTCGGTAACAGTAACGGCAGCTTCGCCGCTGACATCTGGAAAGAAGGTTCCCCACTGGGTCAAAAGTCTAAGTGACTCGCGGAAGGAGAGCACGGTCACCGCGACGGATCGTAGAGGGAGGGACTAAACTCCCACGGTGGCGTGACCGGAGAGTAAAAATCGGTTCCTCGCGATTTTTTTTCTTTGATTCTTCCACGATCAAAAACGCCTATGACGATAAATTCTGCGCAGGGTGTATGAGCTAGACTGGGTTTCCTCTTGGAAGCCTGTGTCAGCTTTGATATCGCTCGTTCGGCGCACTCTACCTTGTTACATTCGAAGGGACGGGCCTGATGAATCCGACGGCGTCCTCTCGTGGAAGAATCATTTTCACAATATACATCCTTCTACCTCCTATACATCTTCCACCTCGTGTCCGACCGAGAGAATACCCCCCTTGGATCCCGTGAGCTGAAAAGCGACTTTGTAAATGCTGCCCTTGTTCTTCCTGATGTACCTTTCCTCCTCCTGATCTCGTGGTGTTCTTAGGATCAAATGTGGGGAGTGAGTCCCAGTCGTGGTGGACAGCGACCACGTTCTGGTGTCGTTTGGACCGATCTTTGGGGGACACCCGATCACGGATGCCAGTTTTCGCTCAAACTTGTCCAAATCCCTCGGGGGAATCAAAACAGTGAGGTGTGCGACTTCTGTAACACCGTTCGGATGGTCTACATGCTCTGCGGGGACCTGGGATCGCCTCCATCATCAGACGAACTACAAGAGGTGCAGACAATATCATACGCACCCTCCACTCTCTCGGCGTGATGTCCCCGCAAAAGAAAGGCAAAGATCCGTTCTGTGCAGCACCCTCGACGTTGGACGTCGGGTCCGGTCCGGTTATCAACCATTTGAGGAGCTTTCCTGTCGACGTCTCTCTCCCGCCTGGGACTTCGGCGAGGTATCTCACGCCGCTCCCCTCTTCCTGAGCACGAGAGTTGAGGATCTTCGAGATCGTCGGAGACGTTCCCAGAAAAGCGTAATCTATCCACCCGGGGATTTTAGAAGCCCAGATGTGAGACTCCCGACGGGACCTCTCTTCCGAACCCTCTGGGTAGTGTTCGATTGGATGAGTGAATGCGATAAGTTCCAGATATACCCCATCTTGTATGACCTGGCGAGTTCTGTAGATTTAGCTTCAAGACCTGATGGCCGTATCTCTCACACGACGTACGATAAGTAAGTTTTCCGTGAGTCCGCCGGCGTGGACGCCACCGGAGATGACGCTGCAGGAGTTTTTCGGTCAGGATGAGGCGCCAGCCCAAAGCGATCAGATAACGACTGTGTCCTCTCTTACTCGAACCCGTACTCGACGAATCTTTTCCTTGTCACCGCGAGGGTACCAGGAGGTGAAAGGAAGACGATATGATCGATTATGGACGTAGATAGAATTTCGGCCATGACACGGACAGCAAGGAGTTCCGAAGACTCCTAACACGCGCACATCGACTACTATACAGATGCGGCGACTCAAAAAGACGCAAACGCTCGTTGCCAACATGATGGAAGTAAGACGTTATCGACGACATCGGATGATCCCGTGAGCGTTGAGCACATACTTTGAGGGAACCCGAGTAAAATAATCAGAGATTGTCGGAAAGCTTTTTTCTTTCCTGACGGTGGTCAGAACCTACCCGGTGGTTGAGAGGCCTCACCCAAGCCTATGGGTACGGTCTCAAGTTGGCATACACTGAGCTTGCCAAGATCTATCCACAAGGTCCCCACAGAGCGTGGTTTGATACGCCGAACAAGACCCGTGTACGACCAACTTCCCTTCCAAAGGTGCGCCCAAAGGTAGAGATCGGAATAGACCACCCTGTTACACCACGACCATCGTCTCATGCTGTCCCAAGCACAACCGACCCCCATACCTCCTGCGAGGGTGGGAAATATTCGTCCGGATAAGCTATCACTTTGGCTGTTACGGCCAGCGTGTGGTCCGCCGCCTTTAGGGCACAGCCGATCAATGTCTGCAGCGCATGGCACGGATATATGGACCACGTTGGCTCACCCCACGGACCTGTCAAACCACTTGGTTCGAGATCTTGTGTTTCGAGGGCGTGATCCGCGCTAGTAAATGAAATTACGATTGGCGAGCACACCTACACCCTGATTGAAAGACGCCATTAAGAGGTCTCGAGCTCAAGATCTGCGCTCCCCCCCTTTTTTTAGTGTGATATCCGGACTGAGAACTCAGACAAGAGCACCGCTCCGAGCTTGCCACTGCAGGCGAGCCACAAGCCGTTAAGGAAACCCAGTGCAGATGAACTTTCGCGCCACGGTCCGGAATTCCAGAACTTTTGAGTCGACAGACCGAGTAATCACCCCGAAGTTCCTGAACGAATGAAACGGCCACAGCGATACGCGCTAGAAGATCCGCACTCAGTCGAATGACCTAAACAACGAAGGACTTTGAGCAAACCATGTAAGAGCTCCGAGGCCGGCGTAGCTCAAGGATCGCCACTGGCGCCAAAGTACAGGGGGATGATAGTGACGGCAGGACGAAAGTAAGTCCCGGCCCAGCGATCGACGATCCCGGGCCAGAAGTGGCCACCCCAAGATGGCCCGCCTTTGCGCTGCATAAAACATATGTATTGATGCGCATGGTACGAAACCGGTGAGCTGAATATGCCGAAAGAGAGACCTCAATCGAAGAAAAAACGAATGTACTGCGTTCCACGAACTCACTGGGCTATTAATACCATCCATATAAAACCAGGGACCCAATATGGCTGCAGTTTCGGAAATGTTCAATGTACGATACAATGCGAGGGGAAGAGCGAGGGGAGGGAGAGAATTGGAAGCAACAGAAGAGAAAAAAAAGATCAAGACGAACGGAGGAGATGGAAGATCAAAAATCGGAAGCGGCACGAACGAAAGAATCAGATCCAAGGAGAGTGTCGAGAAGGACCAGGTGAGTCTGGATATCCGACTATCCGCATGATTCCCCACGACTCTCCCTTCGGAAAGATGAGCTCCCACTCCGTGAGGATCCTGGGTAACGTAGCTTCCCACTCGTCGTCGTCGTGTATGACCGTTTCGATGAGCTCGTGGATGCATATAGGTCGTCGCAGACCGGTCTTTTGGTCCCTGATTTGGACGTAGAGCTCGACCTTGGGGAAGATACCAGACATTCGCGGATACTAAGCAGGTGGCAGGAACCACACGAACGAACCGAGGCAGATGAGTGTCATTGGAATGGGTTCCGATGTGCTTTCTGCCCTTACCTCCACGATGATGTGAGTGGCATTAAGATCCGCAACCCGCTGAGGCAGGCCCTCGTAAAACCCAAACTCTCCATCAGCATACCAGATATTCACCTCGCCTTCTCGAGCAGATTGATATGTGTAAAATATCCTGACCACCTCGACGTTCTCCGTTTCGTGAAACATCTCCGATCTAGAGTTCTACAAAGAAATCCTCTCATGAGTATCACGATAAGCAGACGCCGGAAGTGCCCAGGCGCAACAACATCTGAATTGACCAGGATGCGTAACTTACATCTTGAGGCCAATCTTCCAGGTTATCATGGGTTGGTGTAGGCGGTGCCCCGGCACACCTCTTGGCGTAATCAGTTCCCTGCAGCGGTGTACACTTGACCCCGCTCTTGACACCGTATTCCTGGGGTGGTGGCGAACCTACGTCCATTCTTTATACGAACGATTTTGAGATTTCTATGGCTCCGTAAGGGAAGACTCGGCGGTGTGGCAACAGCTTTGGACACGGACAAGAAGCGAGGAAGGAGGACACGGAACCACTCAGCTTAACCTCCTTCTGTTTATATATCTCGAATCTCCAAGGGCGAAGGGAGGCCATTCAAACCCGAAGAAGTCGCCAAGGAGGTGGGGGAAGGGGCATGCGCGCGGCACGTCCGACCCTCACACAGAGCCGTACCGTAGCAGATGGGTCCGTGTTGTGAGGGGAAATGGGGAGTGGAAAACTCGAAACCGAGTACAGTTCGGGCCCGGATATCAAACTGTAGCAACGGGCACGTCGTCCCATGCGCGGATCTGGCATGACCATGGTCGAACTGCATAGGAACTGTACCGAGAATGTCGATAAGTGACCGTGGTGGCCGTGACGATTGAAACCACGCCATGCACTCGTGAACTGCACTTGGCCGTGGACAAGATCACGGAGGTAATTCACCACTTCGGCCCGCCTGCGGGTGCTTGGACGGCCCACTGAAAAGGAGGGGCACGAAGAGGAATGTCACAGCCATTGTTGGCGATCGCCACAGGGACAGACTGGCGGGTATGCCTTTTTGGGCAACAAAGCGAGGGACAGGTCGCCACTCAGAACAAGTTCGGCGGTTACGAAAACAGGGATAGAGGGCCCAGGCAGGCATGGAAGGAGACCGGGGAACCAAAGCACAAGGCGCTCTACGCGTATGTATTACGGTGGGGCACTAGAACAATAAGAAGGAAAGGGACGAACAGACATCTGAACCTCGCGACAGAATGCAATCAATCACACGACACAGATACACCTAAGAGGTGTGCTTCCATACTGCAACATACGGCGCCACTCATCAAAGCCAACTTGATGGTGGCGGTAGGGTATCAGCCGGGACATGAGACACCTCCCGTTGAAGGGTGATCTCCCCATTATGCGTGTGAGGCTGTAGATCCTCCTTGTGCACCCCCCGTATATTCAGGGCATATGACCGACACGCGTCGACGCTCTCTTTCAGCGCAGGATCGTTGAAATCGAGGGTGACGATATTGAATCCTGAAAAGTTGTACTCCATGCACGCCTTGAGAGCGGGTAGCATCATCGGGTCAGGACCGTAGGTTCCCGAGTTATTGTCGATGACCAGTTCCCAGGGAACGTCGCTGTCGTACATGTCGTCCCGAAAATTTTGCCACCCACCCTGCGGACGGGGATGAAATTCGCCAGAGTACCGTACCCCTAAACGCCACAAAAATTACGGGTTCAAGACGGTCCCACAACCCATCCAAGCCAGCCTACTCACTTTCTGCACAATTCGAATGGAGAGCGTGTTTTGAAGCGAAGTCGACAAAGAAAGCCGCTCCGGTCTCAGAAAACCTGAACGAGTCGTCTTCGGCGGAGATGATATACGTGTACACCGCGGGCTTTATCCGTCGCTGGAACGTCGACTTGTATCCTAGCTCCTCTTTCCCGCCACGGAAGATATCGAACATGTCCTCCTTGTCGTTGATTAACCCGAACCCGTTGGTCGTACTTCGGGCATACAACATCTTATGGCCAGCCTGAATGCTCGCTCGAATGGCGAACGAGCCTTCGAAAATTGCGCGTGCAGACTTGTACTTGTCGTTCCATGGTTGGAACTTGTCACCAAAGAAGAGTTTGACGCCTTTAATGTACATCTTCCACGTGGAATATAGCCGGGCCTCGTTGATATTTGTCAAGCGACCAACGGTGGGGGAAAAGTGGCGAGAGAATCGTATGGGGCCATCGAACACATATCCGTGTCGTTTGGGAAAGCGATCCGTCGAGGGTGTACTTTCGATCTAGGGAGTCGGAGAGCGAGAAGACTGAGCATAAGGGCGATTGAATTGAGGTAAAAACTGTGACCTTGAGCCAGAATGTACCCTTGTCTCTCTTGAAAAAGCGTCCCTCGATTTCCTCGTTCTTGAGACCGGGTTCTACGTTCGTTTTGAGCTGGCCGATGTAATCGTCTTTCGATCCGTCGTCCTTGTCTAGCACTTGAACTCTGAGCTCCGCATCACTCGGCACGTTCTTGACCTTCCAGAGCTCGTTCCATACGGGTTGTAGCGTGTCTGTCTTGACCGTGGAGCTGCAACACGAGTTGAAGAAATGGTGACAAGTCAGGTCGATTGAAGATCAAGCGAAAAACGTGCGACCGCAGCCATGGGACATATCGGCAGCGGAGCGTAGAACAGCCGGGGGGGAAAAAAGTAGGGCTTACACGATGGATATTTGACCGTCCAAGTCGGCGATGAAATAAGGATCCGCAGACCCTACGACATCCATCTTCGGCAACCCACTCGCACCGATAAACTGAATCGTCAAGTCATAGTAAGTTACCTCTCCATCTGGGGGCCCTTCCACGTCCTCATCCCCGTGTGCCGCATGGTGGTTTGCGTGACGGGAGATGACAGATAGGACGTCGTGTGCCCTGTGCGGAAACATCTGTTTCTGGGCCTCACGGAAGAGGGGTGTGGAAATGGTGAAAAGGCCCCAAAGCCCCTCTTCTCCAGAGTTTTATATCATAGGGGCGTGCGCTTTCTTGGGTGGAGAATGTCCCAGTCAAGCGCAGGGACAGCCGCCACAAGAGGTGTGACCACCGGCACGTTGACGTGTATTGAGACGTGCGTGCGCATGTGATGACCAGACGCGGCAAACCTGAGGCCCAGGACACCTCCCTCTGTTTCTAACGTGGAACACCAATAAGCAACAGCGCCGGCAAGCGGCAGGGCCCACGGCCGGGTTCATCTTTGAGATCCCGCTAGGGGGGGCACTCGTCTGCGGGGTAAGTCACTGGGACCCGCAATGTCCTGCGCGCCCCGCTTCCTCTTCTTGGATGGTGCTCGGCTATTAAGCTGTTCTTGAGCGGCGAGACCCTCCTCCATCGTTCCATAATCCACAATGGTTTTCAGGCGCAGCCTATCCAATCTCGTAAATTCATTCCGGAGGTCCTCGCACGGACGCTTCGTTATCTGCTGGAATGTAAAGTCACGGAGGACAACCAATCCCTCAAGGGACGTGGCCCTCGAGACCATGACGTACGGCTGTTCCGTCCCAGCGCAACCCGCAAGGTCTACAACCACCCTATGCATCGATTGGCCCTGTGCCTTATGCGCTGTTATCGCAAAGCCAGGCTCGATAGGCACTTGCCTTCTCAGGATTGACCAACGTCTGTGTGACGCAGGGTGTTCAAACACTATCTCTGTCACATCGGGCAGGATAGGGAAATGATGCGCGGGTAAATGCGGCATCTCCACCTCCTCCGTCCCCGGGATCTCAACAACGCACGATTTCAGATAGCGCCGCCCCTCGTCATAAGTGGAAAACCGCACGTCACGTAGATA